>JAPMOR010101494.1:198213-251565 GCA_026543865.1 Argiope aurantia
TTTCTAATATGAAATGAATACACAATATTTACTGTTTAAGGTATTATTTATTTTGTTATATAAGAACCCTTTTGCTCTATTACCTTCTTCTATCTCTCAGGAAGTCTCATTATGTATTCTTTCCAAAATTGTTGTGTTTTGGACAAGAAATAATCCTCGAAGTGCGCTTTTATTTTGCTGATGGATTTAAGAGCTTATCGCGAAGAAAATTTTTTGAGAATAGAGAGAAGAAATAATCAGGTGGTGCGATATCTGGAAAGTATACAGGATGTGGTTAAATATCCGAATAAGACTGTAAGAGCTTCCCTCTTACAACTAATGTAATATGTGGTCTTGCGTTGTCATGATGAAAAATAACGCCTCGTCAGTTTATTATTTTTTTCCGTTTTATTGCTATGGAAGCTTTCAGTTGATAACAGTATTTCGTAGAATTTATTGTTTCACCTTGAGGAAGGAGATTGTCGAAAATTATGCCTTTTCAATCCCACCAAATAGACAAAAGAACTTTTTGGGGATGTAGTCCCGGCTTTCCGACAGTTGAATGTCTATTGTCCTTACACCAAGTGCGTTTTCTAAGCACATTTTCATATAAAATCCAAATTTCGTCTCCGGTGACAAGCCTCTTTAAAAACGCGATGAGAAAGGAACTTTTGGGACACTCTAATATATATAACATTTTAAGTGCTGCTCTCTCATACGCATATTTGTATTAATTTCTAACAGGATTACACAATTCTTTTTTTAAATCAGCATTTGTCGGACGTTTTTATTTTTGTTTATCAGAGTTATTTAAGTATTATTGACAGTGAAGCCGTACCTATTTTTGCTTAGTTTGCAATTTTTCCCCTACACTTTTTCAGTCCCGCAAATTTCGATGGGAATCTGGACTGTTAAAGATTTACAATGCACCTTCCCCCCAATGTTATTAGATGGGAAACAACAAGGAAAAAATTTGATCCGCCTTGACCTTTTGTCTTTGCCTGTCAGCATTCACCCATTCCCTGTTCTCTTCTATTGGAATAAGGATAATGGGACAATCGTGAGAACTTAATTTATCGAAGTCTTTGCTTTCAATGATTTTGGTGTTGATCTAAGAAAGAAGAACCAACATATTTTATTGAAAAGTTACTCTTCCTTAATTACCAATGATACATGGCAATGACGCCAAATTTGGCATCACTATCAAATTTGGTAGTTTTAGACAGTATTTGGCAAATTTCCAAAACTGGTAGTTTTAAATCCAATAGTTTTTCCTGTGAAGCATATTAAATGATATCATTCATTTTCTGGAAAGTACACCAATCTAAAAACATTGTCATATTGAAACATACGGAATGTTTTTTTTTTTTTTTTTTTTTTTTTTTTTACAGAGTACATCCGCAAAATTGCATTGGCAATGAAATTCGTCTTTGGTCACTTAAAAGAAAAGAAGAGGAAGAAAAGAAGAAAGTAAAAATGACGGTGCTTCCAATGTTTTCCTTTTCCCACGCAGGAGGGTGTCATTAGGCAAAGGGAAACCGGTCCTCAGGACACACCTATCGGCTAGCAAACGAGACACATCACGGGAAAAATTGGAGGAAGTAGTGTTGGTGGGCTTCGACCCCGGGGAGGCGAGGGTGCCCAAGGAATTGGAACAGGTTCACAACACAAGAGACAAAAATAGATAGTAAAAAGGGCAATCATTGTCTATCTTCTTTTCTTTCTCTGTCGCTGTTTTTTTGAGGTGATGTTTTTTTCCTTACTAAAGAGAGTTAAATCGTCCTTTTCACCTCAAATATTTCTAAGTACGTTTTGATCTTAAGAAAAAAATATCGCAAATAATTATTTATTTTATGAAATATTCACCAACAATTAAGATTATTAATATCTTTTAAAAAATTATAATTCTTTTCATAGTCCTCTAAATATTACAATCACATTATTCATGGGGGAATTTTATACAACATTGTTATACTTCAGAAAAGAATAATGAAGAGAATAAATGGAGAAACTTTTTTCTCGAATACCCTTTTTCCTTTCTTTCACTTTCTTAAAGTGATAATTTGTTCTCTTGTCCAAGACAGTGACATCCACTTTGTTTTCTAAAATTCTTATAATTAAAGTCGAATCGATACAGAAAACAGTGTGGGTGGACTCTCCAGAATTTTCACGCATACTCTCTAACAAAAGTGTTATTTCTCTCCCCCCCCCCGCCTATAAAATTTTGGACCTTGGGTATGACCGAAAATGCTTTACCTAAATATTCATAGCATTGGCTAATAATAGTTACAAAGCATAAATGCCTGGCATTTTTATTGAGTCCATCATGCGAATTATGGTGGGTTTTTTCAGAGACCAATTCTTGGCATGCGGTTAATATATAAATACCCGAATATCAAATATGTATTTTTGAGCACCTTTTTTTTCGGGAAATTAGAAATAAAATTTGGCCTAGAACTACAATTGTAATCATATGATCATGTACCGGATTTCATTTATTTATGTCATCGCATTTTTTAACAATCGCATTTACATTTTTGAGAAAATAAAAATCAATATACATTCCAACACTCTAACAGTTTTGGTTCAAAATTTAATTCGAGCCAATATAAACCAATTTTTATTTATCTAACTCTCTGCATTTTGTATTTATTGAGTTCACTTGTATTCAGACACTCTTAAAAGCAGACTTCCCGGAATATGTACTTACAAAATTTGATAGGCAGTTACAAATTCAGCATAAAGCTTATATATTGAATTTCATCAATCTGTTCAATATGTTTTTTTAGTTATAGTCATCATAGATAGAATGTCATAATTCCAAAAATTTATTTTTCGTTTTCAGAGAGGTATGAAACTTTGAGATTTATTAAAATCTGTTCAAATTTTTTTTATGATTACAAGATTTCCTCTTTGTGTTCTTGTTGTAAGAGAAAGTTTTAAAAAAGCATATTTGTAGATTGTCTCCATCTTGTGAAAAAAAAATGATCTAACTATACATTTTTCTATACTGATGTTTTAGCAAAGAAATATTTACAAAAATATACCACTCAGTGTTCTGCATCTTATGAGCATAGTATTCATCAGGAAACTTTCATATATCCTTATTATACTTCAGAAGAAATTGATCAAGAGAACAAAAAAATATATTCTTCCTTTTAACTTTCTGATGTACCAAAGCAGCATAGGGTATTCTGTACTTAGGCTCATAGTATAATGAAGAGATAACAGAATAGTTTAATTTAGTTATATTAACGTCCCCTTTTAAAGTAATACTAGGGATATTTTGTGACGGACCTCTTAATTTTGAACCGCGGTCAGATGACGAGGACAACACCTGAGCTGGCACCCCTTCTCCAAACTTCGATACCACACCAGAGGGGAGACATCAGTAGACATTTTTAATATTTTCCCTTTCATTGATTGAGGTAAAAATTAGATATTCATCTGCAATTTTGATGCTTCTATCACTATTAGAATTCATCCATTCAGCTTGCTACATTTTTACATTAATGCGTTCGTTTAAGCACATATCTCATTATTAAAAACAAACAATCTAAATATGGGTTTGATATTTTTTTATAAATATAGATTTTGATGGTAAGATTTTTGCAGCTGATAAGGTTCAGCAATATAACTAAATGTATTCTTGAATAATCTTATTCTCATGCACGAAGACGGACTTACGTTTGATGAATTTTATTCAAAATTCAATTAGATCTATAAATTTGGTGTAACTGCCATATATCCAATTTCATGATTTATATTCACTGTATTTTTATTTTCTCGTATGTAAAGTATAGGGTAAATATTATAACAGTCAAAAAATTCGAACTTAGGATCTTGGCGAATCTTTACGTTTCAGATCTCCCTAAGTTTGTGAAACATACTTTTTGGCATTATGTCTATGTATTTATCAAGATGATAACTCAAAAAGCCTTTAGCCAGATGATTGAAAATTGTTACACGGAATTGCAACCAACTTAATAGATTTGTATCAAATTTTGAACGAGATACGCTCTTAGGGAGTCTGGCTGTCTGGTTGTTCGAGTGCAAGTGTACTCGATAACTACGAAAATGCAAAGGGCTAGGTACATAAAATTTAGTACACAGGTTTAGCATTTAAAATATAGTCACTAATCAAATTTTGAAATAAATTCGTCAAACGATTCCCTGTCTCATGGTTTACATACTTTCTCGCGCCTGCAAACACAATGATTTAAATCCATGTAATTTGGTATAATACCTTATGACCACTGTTGTAATTTTGGGTAAAATTTTCATAAAATAAGAAAGAAAAAATTTATCCAGAATACATATTCTCACAATAGATAAAGTAAAAATGCTAGAATAATGCCAAAGATCTTCATTTCGTAGCTATTGTTCACTAATTGTAAATTATTTGCCCGGACTCTGTTGTTATATTCGAAAGGTCACTCCTTAATTATATTTCTTAGGTATGCCTCTATAAGTGCACATATGTTTGTATAATTCTTTGTCCAAATAAATGAAGATAATTGTTGTTTTAATATTTGATACTGCCCAATAACTTAAGAAAATGGATGTTATTGGTAAAGACTTCTTTGATAGTTAGTAAATTATATTAACGTCCAACACTAGGGCTATTTTGGAATGGACCTCTTAATTTTGAACCGCGATCAGATGACGAGGAAGACACATGAACTGGTACCCCCTCTCCAAACTTCCACATCATACCAACGGAAGGATGTTGGCCCCGACGGATTTAACACTCGGTTCTTCAGTAGAATCGTGTCTCAAACTTAAAGCCCTCCGTTTCCGAAGCCAAGACCTTACTACCAGTCAACCGCGGCCCGAAGACTCCCTTGAAGCGAGTTTTTTGTGGTGATGAAAATCTTTAAACATGATAATATTTACAAATTACTGTGTTATATGTAAATTATGTGATGCTACATGTATGATGATAGCAGCGGAAGTTATCTCTCTGAAATTTTCTCGCATGCTCTCCAATAAAGGTCTTATCCCCTCCCACCCCCCACCCCTCCCTTTCCGTTTCTACTCATAAAATTGCGGATTTTGAAATAGGTCCCGAACTCTTTGTTAGGGATTGGTGAATGATAGGTTATGAAATATAGATCTTTACGATGAATCTGGCATTTTCACTGAAACTACCATGAGAACATATATTTTAGATACCGACAGACACCAAAATTTGACTCAAAACTACAGATGTAGTCACAAGACCGAATGCATTATGTTTATGAGTTGATTGAGGCATTTAAGGCATTGTGTTTATGGGTTATTGCGTTTACATGCGTGTGAAAAGACAATGAAGACGGTAGATAATCAACCCTTTGACTAATTTTTCACAAAATTAAATACTAACCTTCATTTTAGATACTGAACATGTGTACCAAATTTTGTTTCATTCTTTAAGTTTAATAGTAATTAAATTCACTTGATTTCGGACAGTCTTACAAACAGACTTTAAATAGACTTACATTCGAAAAATATGAAATAACCTACCTCACTTTTAAGAAACAACTAAAATATAAATAACCTAGTGTGATATTTTGCTTTTTTTTTTTCTGGAGGGGGAGGGAGATGAATGTGCGAATTGATTGTTGGGATACGACTAGTACATGAACATCAGAATATCGAATGTTTATTTTGAACGCCTCTTCTTCTGACCGATTAAAGCCGAAATTTGACACAGAAAAATTACAATTATCGTCTGAAAATCAAAAAACCAAATTTCATATATTTAAATCAGTACATTTTTGAGCTATGACATTTATATATTTGTTAAAGTGCAGACAGACAGATAATCGATTCTTGGTTCCAAATTTGAGAAACATCTACACTTTAACTTTTAATCTGTGTACCAAATGTTACCTATCTAGCTCTTTGCATTTTGTAGTTATTGAGTTCACTTATACTCTAAAAGCCAGACTGATTTTTTCCGAATAGATTGTACACAAAATTTGATAGAAATCTAAAAATGTGGTCTGGACCTGAAATGGTTAAATTTCAGCAGTCTGGCTTAAGGCATTTTTTAATTATCGTATTCACAGAGAAATATGATTTTTAAAATGTGTTTTTCAAACTTTGGAAAAGTTTGTAACGTGGAATTTTGTCCAAATTTTTTGAGGATTACAATATTTTCTCTGTTCTTCGAATACGAGAAAGTAAACAATTCAGCAGTCTACAAGGTAGACTGCTGAATTGTTTACTTTCTCTACAAGGTTTACTTTCTCTACAAAATTCTCTACAAGGTAGACGGTTGGATTTAGAGCTGCCAAATTCTGAAAATAGATATATTCCGAATAGTAGAATTTTTTTTTAAATTTCAAAATTTATTCAAAGTTTTAATTTTACAATCTTAATGATTTCAGAGCATGTTAATACATAAAAATCAAGTTACATTACTTTAAAATTTAAAAAATGAACTTTATAAAAATATAAATTATTTAAGCTTACTTTTTCTCTTTAATAAATTTTTTTAAAAGATATTTCTAAGTATATTTTACTTTAACATTTTCTCAAAGAATAATTGAGGACAAATTTTAAAATTAAAATGAAATCAAATAATTGAAACTGCTATGATGATTTAAAGATTTAAAGATAATCTAGTGATTTGATTCTCTTTTTCCTTTCTTTTCCTAAAATGTCTAAAAATACCTTAAAATTCTGTTTAATATTTATAATTTATACAATATTTAATGATAAAAGATATCCAATATGTTGAACTCCTTTCAAATAATTTTTACTGATTTTTAAGTGGGGTTGCGATCATATATTTTGGGACCACAAGAGAAATGGCAGTTTGCAATTCTGAGGGATTAAATAGCATTAATAAAAAAAAAAAATGGAATTTCCATACCGTGTTGATTCGAAATATTTCATCGCAACTTTGCAAATATTTATAATTTGTTATATTTCTTTATTATTATAATTACTTAATATTTGCTTTTTTTTATTTTATTCATCTACTTTGTTTATCTGTTATTGAATACACAGGAAACTGGATTTTTTTTTTTTTTTTTTTTTTTTTTGTGAAAAAGTACAAAAATATTTTATGTGACAGAATGGAGATATTTTTGAAGAATGCTTAGAAAATTTTACTCTACTTAAAACTTTAAAACTTAAATGGGATAGGAAAAATTGTGGGCTTCTGACTTTTGATAAGATCTCTATTTTAAGCCTTAATCTGCATTTTAAAGCTATTTCTAAATGTTGCAAAAAGAATATGTCATATACTAAATTATCATGCATCATTAGCAAAGGAAACTGGCAAAGATATATAAATGTTTTTAATGAAATATTGGGTGCTTTTTATATCTATCCCTATTCTCTTATTATCTATCCCTATATTTTTCAAAATTAGAATTTCTTTCTTTTATTTTTTTTAAGGTTTTTCTACTTTCTAAATAACTGTTTTCTTTCGAAAATATTTAGAAAGAATTAATGGAAATTTTATGAAAATAATTTGATTGAAGAAAATTCATCTTCTAAACAGAAAATGTGACATTTTTATCCAGATATTAAGGAAATAGCAATGAATCAAATTGATATTCAATTTTAAGTAATTTATAAGCCATTTGTATTTGGTTTGAAGTTTACTAAATTTACAAAAAGAAAAAAAAATAGATTCAACAGATTTAAAATTTTCAAAAACAGATTTGTATATCTAAAATTTTTCGTCAGAGCTATTATTGAATTTTTGAAATTCTACAAGTTTAATTCAATTTTATATCTTCAACAGGTTACATATTTACATATATTACTTTGATATAGTTAAATGAAGCTCAATTAAGTTAATATAGTAGATGTTCAATTAAGTATGCATGCTAAGTGAAGTGTCATTAAAAATCTAAAAGGAAACCGAAGTCATTGCCTTCAGGTTGAATTCATACTCAAGTTTTGTACGTTGAATGAGTCGAGTCATTTTAATGTTTGAATACGTCCTGCAACAATAAAGAAAATGGGACGTAACAATATGGTGCAAAACAAATCATGATTAAATTTCAGATGGTATATCTGTAATATTTACCTTGTAAATAAGACGTTATGCAAATGAATATCATTGCTGATATAAATTATATGACAGAAGAAACAATAAAGAGAAAAAAAAAGAGTAAAAATTTTTAACAATTGATTAAAAAGAACATTGAACAAGTATTCAAGGCTTACCATAATTTATAAATCGTAGCTAAATCCTTTAAATGAATAAAGCCTATAATTAAGTATAAATTTATTACACATCAAAAGTCATTTTTAAACTATTATTAAGGGATTAAAAAATAAAGCTTAACTTAGAGTGCATGGTTCACATAGGAAAAGAAAACCAATGTAACTTCAACTATTTCTTTTTTTTCTAGTAATAGTCATTGAATCTGTATCCTTCAAGGCTTTATCTATCCATAATAATCCCAAGCCTCAGAAAAGTTGGAAAATTAAGACCAGGGTCAATTATGCATCAGCTTTGTACCATGGGAAATTTATAGAAGAGAACCGGTTGCGTATGTGATAAGAACTATTTGATTATTCTGAACAGGTAGGAACTACTGTGCGGGCAAAATGGCTCCCATGTCTCAAAGCCTTTAATTATCTCTAATATCTGGAGTAATCACTTTTAAAGTCAAGATGAGTTCCTTCACTTTTTGCTACGTTATCTTCCTAACTGACTGTGATGGATTCAATCCTACTTCCAGCAAAATGAATTATGGTCATGATCCTCTGATACGAACTAACACAGTGTATTGAGTGATCATTTGTTTCAAACACTTCGATATGATGGGTATCGAGATATACCATGTTTAGGATGCTTATTTTTTCTTCTTTTTATTAAGATAGAAATGTCCAGAAATTCTATGATTGGATACCTAAAATCAGCCGTCAGATCAAATTGACAATTATATTGCCAAGAATCTAATAGTAATTTATGATCCTTAATCCTTATGAAATTTGACCCGTACTTGAGTTCGTTTCAAATGTTCCGAATGAAGGGTTATAAGAGCTTGGAAACCTGAGTTTGATTAAACTGAAGGAATTTGTTAGTTCATTTATTATTTTTTGTAAAATTGTTTGTTTGGAACTTTTCAGCCTTTTAATACATTGTTTAAAAAATGTATTAATTTGAATTATCAGCAGTATCAGAAAAACATTTCAACAAAATAGATCTATAAGATAGAATAGAAACTATCTTGTTAGTCTTTCTCTGGTCTTACATTATGCATTATTATGGTAAAAATTAATATTTGCATTTAAAACATTCATTATACTGAAATGCTATTTTCGCATTGCGATATATTTTAATTAGAGCTTACTTATTTTTTCAAAATGTAGAAAAGTAGCTTTGAATAAGTTCTGGCTCTGTATATGGCAAACTAATTAATTGAAGTGTTTTTTTTTTTTTACCTTTTTGAGATTAGTATAGAATTTAATTGCTTTTCTTAAAATTTTAGATAGTTCAAATTAAAAATAATTAAGTCTTTCATTAATCGAAATCAATATAAATGTTAAGACTTTTTACATTTGGTTAATTTTTTTAATAAAAGTATCGAACTGAAATTTGTACCTTCATGACAAAACGTTAACATAAAAAAAATCAAATTTTAATTAATCTATTTATTAAATATGAAAGAAATATAATCAATTAAAAAATAGAGTTAAAGATGTAGAAAAATTTACAAGGTCAAGACTGTTTTTTAAAATAAACAAAACGGATATGGTTATCAATCATATGTCAAATTACCTTTATATTCTTCCTCCACATTAGTTTGATAAGAATTCTTTGAATGTATTTCAGTAATTTTCTCAAAATGTTATTGAAAAATAAGTTTGCATCATGAATATTTCTTTCTTAAAATGTGCAATGTAAATAATATACATTATTTTTTTATTAATTATTGCCCATTTAATTAATTATTTATTTTTTACAGAACAGATATCCAAATCAATTAAATATTTATTACTCTTTTATCCAAACTTTATCGCGATCCTCGATGTAAATTTTGAAAAAGTATTAGAATTATAAATGAAGAATCCATTAATGATAAGAAAATGAAATTCATATTTCTCAGATATGAAAAACTGCTGGAAACATTTCAACCAAATGGATTACGTTAGTAAATATTGTTTCTGGTAGAGATAAATCAATCAGAAAAAAACTTAATTGGCAATTTAAGGATGCCAAATTCTTTTAGTGTATGATCCAATAATTTAAAAAATCCCGTATCATCTGAACAAATATTTAAAAGTTAACAAACCTGGATATATTTAGTAAATATTATTTTTGTAAAAGACACCTCAAATGCTATACATTGTTAAATTAGTAATATTTGCGATACACTCTTTCTTTTTTTAAGATATCATATTCTACCACTGCCTCAATCAAAATTTCAGAGAATAATTATAATCCCCACCCTAAAAAAAGAATATTAATCAAAAGTATAAATAAAATAATTTAAGAACGTTCTTATCGCATATACAGCAAGCACTAAGACGTAATTATCTACCGCAGATCCAACTTTTCTTCTTACTATACGTGGTTGCTTGATAGAGATGAAATTTCTTCAGTGATATTTCTCCAAATGGCAGAAACATAATAAAAAATGGTTATGATGAGTAAATGTTAATTTGAAAACTTCATTAAAAATACTGCATGTTGCTTAAATACTCAATATATGTAGTTTTTTCCCCCCTAAGATGTAATATTCTACCATTATCCTCGCTTATAATTTCAAGACAGGATAAGAATTTAAAAAATCCTTAATCGATTGGATAAATAAGAAGTTTTATTTATTGTGCTTACATTTCTGAGGTTTGGTAATCTGCCACACACATATCTGTCTTTCCTTTCTACTACTTATTTTTATCTGATGTTCAAACGCTTCTTGCTTTATTTGTGACATCTTTCCTAGTGTCAAAGAGATAACATAACATGGATATATATCGTAAATATCTGCTTCTAAAAAGCACCCCAAATATTATACATTCTCAAAGACAAGTAGGACCTTTTCCAACTCGTAAACATGTCATCCAGGCTTAGACAGAGATAAATCCATGTCTGTTTGCAAATATGGCAACATCATCCCCTGCCTTCAGATGAAAGATAACGGGGGCCAACAGGAAACAGAAGTGAAACAAATCCCTCCCAAATGAAGACAAAATCAGGGAACCTCAACGCCTCTAAGATCGTCTACTCAGATGACACCAGACGAATTTGATGGAGTGCCTCAGAAGCAATTTGTCACTTGGAGCGGGAGGCACCATTGTTCCGTGACACCCAAGTCGTGTTCCTCGACATCATTTGAATGTTCCTTTTTTTTTTTTTTTCCTTTTTCTTCTCTCCTTTCGACTCAGTAGCTTTCCCATCCCACAGGATACCCAGACGATATTTTTTCTTCTTTCTTGAAGTCTCCGCCTTCGAACCCCTTCTATTCGCTTCCAGAACGATTGCTTTTGACAGGCCTTGGCACTACCGTAATGGGTGGAATGAAGCTGTCAGACGATATCGACAGAACCGAAAATGATTTTCGACAGCCTTCAAACAGAAACAGATAATGAAAATAAGAAGCAAGTGGTGTTCCTCTTCTTATTTTTTTACAGCGAATGTTTCGCAATTCGCGTGTAAGGAAATGTAATAGGAAAAAAAGCTTTAATCCTTGTCTCATTTCAATTTCCTTTTTTTCCTCACAACGCTGATTCAATTTCACTGACTCCGGAGTTTTTCGCAATTATTTACGTTCATATTTCCCATATTTGGCTTTTTATTATATTT
Source organism: Argiope aurantia (assembly GCA_026543865.1). Classification (NCBI taxonomy): domain Eukaryota; kingdom Metazoa; phylum Arthropoda; class Arachnida; order Araneae; family Araneidae; genus Argiope; species Argiope aurantia. The sequence continues at coordinate 209,957 of JAPMOR010101494.1, forward strand.
TATGCATTGATATAACATTTAAATTCTTGAATGAAATTTAAGGGGAAACATAAACAAATCCATTTGCTTTTGTCCAGTGTGAAAGTAGTTGATAATGTATTATTAATTTCCGCTTTAAAGTTTCCAGCTATCATCTTAAATCATCTTGCCTGAAATTTTGATAAAATTTCTTTGAGGATGAAAATAAAATAAAAAAAAACCTTTTTTTAAATACGAGAATAGATATAATTACTTAGAAGTTGGAGGACTGTCACAAAAATGATTCTGTCTAAAAGAAAAAAGTCCTTTTAAATGTGATTGATAGCAATAATAAATAAATTGAATATCAACAACACTGCAATTGCATTGTAAGCATATCTTGGTTGGTGCCAGTATCTAAAGCAGTACATATAACGAAATTGCTACAAACTAACAGAAATAAAACTTTCTCATCACAACAGATCAATAATAAAAAATTAAATAGATTCTTAAAATTTGCTTTGAAATAAATTACTATATTATATTTATTATACTATAACTTTCAATATTCAATATTTTCCATAAAATTTGATTTTTAAATAAATTATTTTATTATATATCATCATTTTTTTTTAAAAAAAACATAAGCTGTAATCAAAGGCATTCATTTCATTGCAGTTTGAGCTGAATGAATCCAAATAATATTCACCTTTCTTTGTATAACATACTCATAATGTTGACAAATTTATTCTTTCCTATAAAAACAATTCTAAAAAAAAGTGAATGTAATATGGCGTTAAAATAATTTAAGTATTTATATAAGTATTGTTGATATGAAGAAGTAAAAAAGCTGTCGGTGACATGCATTAGTGAAAAAAAATCCTAATAAATTCTTTAAATAATATCTAAGAATAAGTTAAAGGGATACATACCACTTTAGACAAAGAAAATTCTTGTCGGTAAGGCGGAAGACAACGGAAGAATCCTTTTTGTTTTAGGTACATGTATAATATTCGGATGCACTGCGGAAATTTCTTTGAATTGGGACTCAACATCGTGAATACTCATAAGCCGGGACACTAATACGAGGCTAGCACATCTGCGATAAATTAAGAACAGCTAAACTTAATATATATTTTATTATTTTTTGTTTTCATTTATTTATTTGTTTGTTTGTTTATTTGAAGTGTTTCCATCTATGCGGGAGGAGATACACATTAAAAAAATTGATACAAAAGCTATTCCTCAAGGTTCAAATAACTAGTAAGATTTTATTTCCCCCATATTTTTCAGGGTCTAAAAACTTTTTTAAACTGCTGCAAAATCTTTAGTTTTAGTACTTCAATTTTTAGCAATTCTTTAATTTGATTTTCATTTTCAAAACAGGAATCCTTCAATCTGAATTACTGAAGGTTTTCAATCTCGTCTTTCCCTCTCTTTCTGTTTTGAGATTCTGAGAAGTCTGTTCTTCGTATTTCTGTTAAATGATCATAGCTCGAATCCATGAAAATCATTTCATCTTTATTTCAAGTTTAAATCACGACAATGTTTTCTTCAAGATGGCTTAATAACACTTTCTCACTGTACACATACATATTTATAATGCGTGAGTGTATGTGTAAATGTTTCAAAGAGAAGAGGTTTCGGATTCTAGAAGCACGATTAGAAAAAAATATGAAAAGATTTCCCCGAAGAATTTACCCTCCCCCCCTAACAATTGTCCTCCTAAAATGTCTTTTAAAATGATGAAACTAGAGAAGATACGATAAAAGAAATTATTTCAACGTGTAAAGAAGTATTACTTGTTTTAAAATGGATGGAATGGCAATCCGAAAGCAACACTGAACACCAAAATGTGATAATTTTTGAGACCTACGAGGTCTTTTCAATATATTTATGGTATAAATAAATTTATACATATAGCTTGTGTATTTATCATTTTAATGAATATGTATAAATTTATTAACTTTCATAGATAGTTTAATTTATAGTTTCCTTTTTTGCGCAAACCTTGCATTGTTTATAGTTTTCTTCATTAATTTTAAATTACATTTCTACTTTCTGGCTTTTTATTTTAATTTCTGAGCTTCATCTAGATATCATAATTTCTGCACGTCCGAATCGGCTCGATCCTCGCTTAATTCATTCATTTGGACTGGAATTCCAAAGGATATGAGTTTTTTAAAAATATCTTTATGTTTTTCTAAAAAAATGTTTACTTCTAGACTTCTAGAACACAGAATTCTAGAACATCTGTGATTTAAGTTCAAAAAACTTCATTCATTCATTTATTATGAAAAGTCACTTCAGTATGAAAAATACACCCCTTGGTTTGGCGAAGTATTAAATGGCTCGGTTTTAATAAAAAAAATTAGTGGTGCTTTGAAAATAAGACATATTATTCCATTATATTAAGTTTAAGAAAAGAGCTCTTTCTTTAAAAAAATTAAAAAAAGTTATTTATTTATTTTTTAAAATCTGTTTCGTTTTCTCAAGAACTCTTATGACTGAAGTTCAGAAAATCTAGGCATTTCAGTATAGAAAATGTATTGGTTTATCGAAAGTTAGGTTGTACAATTTTAATAATTTTTCAGACAATTAAACGTGAATTCTGACTTTGAAAATGCATTGAAATTAATTTTTTAAGTGTTATAAAAAATAAATTTCATTTGTCTCAACAAAGAGGTTATTTCCAAAATCCGTTCCACTTTTCAAGAAGGAAGGGTTCCGTGCAACCCAATTTCATCCCAAATCTCTTCCCATGTTATCGGGCCTCGCCTTCACCTGCTCGAAGTGTGATCTCTTCTTCAACCACTTAAAAAGAAAATGTGTCTTTTTTTTGTTAGTTGATAGTGTTCATTAGCGAAGTGCCGTTATCTGTGGGGCAGGTGGTGGAGTCGCGAGCTGGCCACGTGGCGCCTTCTTTCTCGAGTGGGTGCTGTTATCTGGTCATGTTTGCGGACATCTTGTTATCTGCGCTTTGTGTGAATTACTCGCCCAACGGTAAACAAATAGTCCGTACAAAGTACCTTAAATGAGTGTCATCCCGGAGGGTCTTATAGAGGAATTTCCATGACACTGTACACCTAGATATATTTGGAAGTGGAATATTCATTCATCATGTATACATTTGGAAGTGGAATATTCATTCATATCGATCCATTTCCAAGTACAATGTGAAATTACTTCAAAATTATATTCTTATAAAGCAGCTCCAATGGTGCATTTATTCACGCATACGACTAAACGAAAGAGTATTTAAATCAACAAATTTAGCCATTTAGAAACAACAGATGTAATAAATTTAAGCAGATGTTTAATCATAGCTGGAGCTGAAAGAGATTTAAAAAAACAACAACAAATTTCAACTTCTTATGTGACCAAATTGTAGTTTTTTTAAATGAACCAAAATCGAATATAAAATTTCGTTTCATTTCATACGGAGGAGAAAAAAAAATGTTACATGAAACTAAACAATATAAGATTTAAATATAGATTTTTACTGCAAGAAATATCTTATATGAACTTGCTGAAACCGTATACGTATACTTTAAGTTGAATACGTTAAGAATCGTATATGTTATACTGAAATTCTGTTCAAAAATATCAATTACTTTTAAATGCATATATAAATTATATCTATGGCTATTTAACAGGAAGAAATGCTTTGTCGCTAACTTTCCACACCGCGCCAAATTCTGCTATTTTCGACAACCAACACTTTTGTTTCTGGTTCATAATCAAGGATTTGACTTTTCATGAATACTATTTGACTTTTGTGCCAAAAACTAAAAATAACCTAAAATAATTGCCTCATATATACGTGATAAAACTATTTGCAGCTGTAGCTCAATACTAAAATTAAATGAGAATTGATTTCAACTTTTTCCTATTTCGTAAAAGCATATACCAATAATTTATCAAATTAAATGAGATAATATTACAATAGTTTTTCTTCCAATGAATAATAACCTTAGTTTTAGGGGAAGAAAGGTGAAAATGGCATTCAATAGTTGTCGCAAAAATATCACTTAATATATTTCCAGAGATAAGATGATAGAACCAGTGATGAATCTAGTTACATTTTAACATTTAAATTTTCTGGTTAAGTAACATCTGCTTGCACTTAAAATCTAATAGGACTCATTTAAATTCTTTGCACATCTTCAACTGATCTACAGATATAAATTCAATTGTTTATCCTAGCTTCAAAAATTTATAATCCTTAAAAGATAAGAATGACAAATGTTATATTAAGTCAGTCCGAGATTCATCGGGTGATAACTAATTTCAAGCAGCGAAAACGCCTCTGACAGTGATATGCATATGTAATAAAAATCATATTAAATCAATCAAACCTTAAATTGTTGATTGCTATTACCAATTTAAATTACTTTGAAAAGTTCTATGATATGATAAGCTCTCCATGTCATTTATTTATTGTATTAAAAATGTAGGTTAAAAGTCTTTTTTTTGATACATTAATTATAAGCAATTAAATTTTTTAATTCCTCAACAGGTTTTAAATTATATATTTTTTTAATCTATCTGTAGGAGTAATTTCGAGTCATATTTTTCCCATGATATAATAAATGGAAAGAAAATTGTTATTATTGTGACGGATATATATCTAAGTGAATATATTCAGACACATAATCTTTTATTAATGCATATATTTTCTCCTGTTTTGAATATATAAGTGTGTGTGTATGTTTGTATGCATGTAATAGAAACTACAAGGTCATTCAAAATAATTATTCGATTACTTATGACTGAAAGGAGGAAAAAATAACATAGTTTTAAATTTAACTTACTTACATAATAATTGCCAGATGTGACTTCTATTGTCACATGGGAAAAAAATGTACAGTAGTCCCTTTTTAAGCTGTACAGCGTAAAGCATGTTTTTTGGCACTGATGAGCTTCCAACAGTAATATGCGTGTTCAGTATCTGGTAATCTAAATATTCTGAAATTACGACTATTTCGATTGGGATATATAATAGTTTCAATGCCTCTTTTGCATGCATCAGTGACAAACTGAAATTATCCATGCGTTTGCTTCACGTGATAAGGGAATGGATTATCACCCTCATGTTGCTAATGTGACTAAGGGAAATCACATAGGGCAGTTATTACAAAGTGAAGAAAGTTTTGTTTCCTTTTGTATTATTTCAATTTTTTTCCTCATTCCCTATTTTTTATATGAAGAAATTATAACCATTTGTAACATGCTAATTCTTTTGAATAACCTTGCATTTCGTTTCTGAAAAAAAATTCAATCCAAAGATTATGATGAATTTCGATATATCTATCTTGAATCTATAGACTGAAAAGTAAATATTATTAGAATAAACTATAGATCATATTTATACCTGGTTATCATGCTAATTCCAAAATTCAACAAACTACGGAGGAACAAAGTCATGACTAAAAGTCGTTCTCTTTGATCGAAAATGCGCAAATAAAAAGCGGTAAGAAATTCTAAACCTTAGACTTCTTCAATGTCACATTATCGGTTCATCAGACTACCTATAACGTCTTAGTATCTCTTTTAACCAACATTTAAAATAAACTATGCATTTAAATGTGAGCTCAACAGATTAGTGCTGATATTAGTAAAAGAAATCTTATCCGATAATATTTTATTCATTGATGATGGCTTAGTATTTATTATCTGAGGAAAAAAAATGTAGTTTATACAATAATTTAAAGATTCTATTGTCACAAGAAATATTTTCTGAAATCTCATCGAGACAAAACCAATAATGAATCATATTATCGAACAATAGAAAAGTATTTATTGAATACTAAGGCAATGGTTGATTAATAAATTCAGTAACCGCATTGATGTAAAAAGAAAAAAAAAATCAGTTTATAAAATGCATCATATCGGAATGTTTAAGATATCCACTTATGGATAAAAAAGATTCATATTAAACAAAGCATGTGATGGGATATACCCAAATATGGAATGAAATTACAGCAAGTCATTACATATACAATGAATGCAAATGATTATCAAAACTATCTGACATATCATCTACATATGTGGTTACAATTTAATGGTCAAAACAATTTAATAATTTAATATCTATTTTCAAATGTGTGACATTAAAAATAATGTCTTCTTTTGCACATCAAACATTTAGAATATTTGAAAAAAAAATTCAAAAGAATTTTTTCTTTTTGCTTTATTTGTATAAAAAAATATGATCAGATATTTACAGTAAAAGTCGATTTGATTCTTAAAATATAACAAGTGAAAGCGTTTTTCGAACGTTTTATTTACTACTAGCCGCCTTTGGCGACCAGCCGGTTCGCCAGTATTACCGCTCGCTACAATTTTCAATTAAATATTTTAAGTAACTGGTCCCTTAAAGGATTCTCAAACAAAACATTTTTAATCTTCAAATTTTGATAGTCATACCAAACTTATACTTTTTAGATCGTTTCGTTTAATTTAGTATATATATTTTGCTAGTTTGTTGCCATTTCCGGTAAAACTTCAACTTTAATTTAAAATGTAAATGACGAAATTGTAATTAATACTAAGATATTTTTTAATCAAACCAAGCGCCTTATTTTATTTATCATCTTTATTGTTATTTATTTATTTATTATTATTATTGAATATGAGTATTGCAAATAGAATCGCTCGGTATTTAAGTCTTATGTTAACTACAAAATATTTTTCATAGTTTATGTAATATCTCAAACAATAATTCAACAAAAATTTCTGAGATTCAGTATAAAATTCAGTTTTTAGTTTTGCTTTCAAAAGGATTGAAATGAAATCAATAATAATATTTTGTTCCTGCTTATAAATATATTTCAAAAATTATGAAGTCTAAATTTAATGCAGTAAGGTATCATATTCTGAGAAATATTCTGGACACACCAAATTTTAAATAAATGAATAAATGTTTCTATTTTCCACGATCAACTAAGACTTATTTATGAAGATTTAAATGTTAAAAATTCAGAAAAACTCACCATTTTCATAATCTTAGGCCAATTAATCTTAAGAAACCTGCTCACTGATTGGCGTATTTTCTTTGAAGCGATAGATGGGCAATCTAAAATTATCTTTTTTTATTGAATAGTGATATTCAAATCTTCATAAATCAGTCAGTTTAAGTGATTAGAAAATAACTCTTAAAAGTCAGTGATTTAGTTGATTGGAAATGAATTCTATGACCACCATAAAATCTGTGCTTTCTCTTGTGGTGTAGGCATTCTCCTTAATACCCGCTCGAATAAAACAACACATACAAAAGTACTACATAGAACACACATCAAAAGTAAACATAACATTTCAATAGTTGCCAAAAACAAAAGAGAGAAAAATGCAATTAATAAGCAGACGATATTTAGAAAAGTACAGATATTTAGACTGGAATTATCTGAAATGAAATTATCTGAAATTAAAAACACGCGCAGACGATATTTACAAAAGTAAAAATATTCAAACCTGAAAAGGAAAATATATGAGTTATTCCATCAATAAATGTCATAAGTTTGTTTACATCTTCATTATTTTATGAGTCATTAAATATCAAAATGGATCCGGGACTGAATAAACACCCTGTATAGAGAGTGTAAAAGATCATAAAATAATTTTTCTTGACTTTATTTTTTAGAAAAAATAATATTTCATATTTGTTTTATTTCTTACAGACACTTGCCGAAAATTATAATTTTGCAGATTTCATTTCCAAAAAGATTTAATTTATTTTCAGTTAGAGCTTTAATCAATGTGATGGCAACACTTTGAAAAAAGCTATTTTTTTCTCATGAATGCGAAACGTGCTTAATCCACATTTTTATTTTTGACGAAAAAAATTATTGAAAAACATAGTTAAAATATTTATTTAAAAATTCATTAAAAATAGAAATTTAATTTTAAGATTAAAACAGTAGTATCATTTAAAAGATAAATTTTTTATCTTTAACTTCATGTAAAAATCTTTTTTGTGCGGTAATATTTTCGGCAGTTATAGCAGAAACACGTCAAAATTTCGCTTAATTTTTAAATAAATAAAATTCTAGTTAAAAATTCGAAAAAATAACCCCCAGGTGCACATTCCCGGCCTCCAAGGTATACACGTGCCAAATTTGGTAGCTGTAGGTTGAATAGTCTGGCCTGTAGAGAGCCAACACACACACACACACATTGAGCTTTATTATAAGTATAGATTATAACGTTATAATTACCGTCATTGTTTATTATAATGTTATTCAAAATTTTATTTATATCTTAAATTATATTTATAACTCTTAGATAATAAAGCAGTTATAATACGAGAGACTCTTGTCTCTTCCGGTTTAAAACTTAAGTAAGTGGAGATGCATAATTGCTATTGAAATTTCTGGAAACCGATTAATTATAAACCAATTAAGTTCCTAACTGTGTATTCTGACCAGGGCCCGACTTAGCTTAATTGGGGCCCGGTTCAAAAACTTCCTTCCCCCCTGCTTTACTACTTCAGTAATAAACTTTAAAATAAACTTTCTATACGATTTGGGGGGCCCTCTGATGTAGGCCTCTGCCTTAGTCAGGTCCTGATTCTGACCCAAATGAGATAGTGCATTTGAATTTTGAGATCATAGAAACGTTGATTTCTTATGTAGCTTCACAGTAATCGAGAGAAGATAATTCTGAAATTATCATGTAGAATTCAAAAATTTAGTTGAAATTTTCTTAAGAAGTTAAACGGAATTCCATTATTTTTATCTTCGTTCAAACTTCTTCTATCTGTTTTATTTATATATTTGTGAAATCATTCAAATCCAAATAGGACAGTAATTTGAATACTCTTTTACTACCCTATATTATATATATTTAATTATTTTTTTAGCCTGTATTGTTTATATATATATATATATATATATATATATATATATATATATATATATTTCTATCAAAATTTGAACAAAATTCATTCTGAGGAATTTTGTCAACTCGATTGATCAAATATAAATTAACACAACATCTACAAAAAAATGAGTTTTATTTAGATAAAATTCAGTAAAATTAGCATCGAGAGTGCAGATATATGTCAAATTTGGAACCAAATCAGTCAAACGATAAATCATTTATCAGTTTGTATTTTCACAAGCATGGAGAGTGATAACGCAATTATTAAATATATGAAATTTGACAAATACATTGACAAATTTTGGTTCCAATCGATAAGAAAAATGGCCTGCAAGATTCGGTTTTCTGGTACTTGTGTATGAACCGCATGCCAGGGATGATTAAACTCATATATAAAAATAGAGACGCAACAGTAAAGCAATAAATTTTATTTTATTTCTCAAATTTTCAGAAAGTGTATCAACGTGTATGAAAGTTTGTCTCATTTATTAGCAAGAATTTTAACTATCACTATGTGATTCCCTATCTTTCCACCTGCAGCTAGCAATATAGAGGTCATTCTTTAAAGGTTCTTTTGTAATTATAGTTCGCAAGTGGAATGTGGTTGTTAATATATAAGTACATTTATACGAGAGTATGAGAGAAAGATTCAGGGAAATCGTCTAGCTAGATTTTTAAGAAAATAAAAGAGTTAGAGGGAAAATTAATGGCAATTCAAATTTTAAGTCTAAAAAATTATAACAGGGATCTATTTTGAATTCATCGTCTATCTTTATTTAATTTTTAAAAAATTATAGTTGATTGCACTACAATAATAACGTGAACGCAAAGAAAGTATATAATATAGTTGCAATGCGCGATCATATAAATTCTGCTATTCAAGTTTTTGTAAAGTATACCCCAAAAATTATTATATTTGAGAAAAGTGTATTGAATTAAAATTGACATAACTCCGAAGATAGTTTTTGAATTAAAAATAATTATCATATTGTCATGATGAAAGTATCTTTTGAGAAGTCATGTCATTTTATAGTCATGTTGAAAGTGTGATTATATGATTCAAAATTATTAAACAAAAACCTTAAAATTTTAATTATTAAGTTTATTTTAATTTAAATAAAATTTTAAAAAACCTTTTCTCAATAAGCTCCTACTGCCTAGGAAACAACTATTTCTAAATTTAGTAGTTTTCAGTCATTTAAACTGTTGAGCTTTTGAACAATTTCTTTTATCATGCAAATCACATTACTCAATTTTTAAATAGTGTGGTAGGTAGTCTAGAAACCAAATAATGTTGTTGTTTTTTCAATTTAAATTTTCTGAGATACATTGGTCATAGAATCGACCATTAAATGTATCTGGATATGAAATTCCACAATCCCACTGGATATGTGAATCAAATCATTTTTATTCCATTCTGTCGATGAGATGAGATCAAAGCCGACTTCCTGTTTTGTTGGGCGAGGCTTGTGAAGAGTGGAGGCTCACGAAAGGTCAAGTCGTTTTCATCGATAAAGGAGCAACAGAGTGTGAATTGGCCGCCCTTATCTTATCACCGGAGCTCTTCTTCGCAATCTGGAGTTCGGCGACACTCCAACGCCTCGATAGGGAAAGGCGTGATAAGCGGACGATTCCAGAGATACTTCTGGAGATGCCGCGCTTTTACTGATTCTGGGCCCGCGCTTTAGTTCAGTCTGATTACCTCGATGAAAATACAATGCGATCGTTCGTAATGTACAGACCTGGAAATAATGTTACAAGGACAGGGCCGAATTAGGTTTCCTATGGGCTCTTCGGCAATGCAAGATTCCAGGTCCTCCTTTTTGCCCTCCTAACTTCCAAAATTAAATTTTGCTTTTAACGATTTAAATTTAATTTCTATAGTACAGGTTTTAAGAAACACATTTTAATTAACTGAAATATTAAATCGTTAAATTGGGAATCGTTATTAAGAGATCTGGTTTCAGTATATCATGCAATAAAGAAATATCAAAACTTTTAAACAGATCTAAATACTATTTAATTATAGGACGAACACACACACACACACACACACACACACATATATATATATATATGGATAGATAGATATTATGAAGAAACGTTCTGTAAAACTAATAAAAATAATAAATTAGAATGTTATTAGAATAATATTCAAAAATATAATATTTGTTGGTAACGAAACATAATATTTGAGCGCACATCCTTTGAAAATTCATTGCAAATACAAAATCAAATTGGCCTGAAAATACCTTACATATTAATTAATAAATGAATTTTTAGCCGCTATATCTTGAGACAATGTTTGCTTTCTCACTTTTTTTTCAGAACCGAATTCTTCAAACTGATTTCAATTTACAATCTACGTAAGTAATTTTTGGGGTTTAATTTCTATGACAAGCTTAAATAATGAAGCATTGAATTATACTTCACCGACAAGAGTATTGAACACAATATTTCACGCATAAAAATTATACAACTCTTATTACATATTATAAGTACTCAAATACGAAGTTTACCTACGTTGCTTGACGTCTACAAACAAATTTGAAAATATCACAAATCAAAATCATAATATTCTGGAATTTAAACTATATTTGATTTTAATTTGAAGATGCTCAAGTTTCTCGGCTTTTCTGGACCAAATAAAAGCAACGATTTATTTTACTTTAAAGATTCTGGAATAAAGTCTGCAAACCTTGATACTCCCTCCTTCAAAATCCAACATCCCTAAGCAATTGCCCGCTTTGCCTAATTGATTATCGATCATTCAAGTATTCAAAAATTATTGTGTATAATTGTTCCATGCTTCAGATAATATTTAACTTCACCAATTAGATTTACCGTTTCTGCCTGATTTTAAACTTTAATATTTGTGTCTTCTTCTGTATGAAATGTCTTGAGTTGCTCCATACTTATTTATATTAAATTATTTTATATTCAAAATTTTGAAAAACATTTATATATTGTTTTGACATAAAATGGTTTCTGTAGCATTCGGGTCTTGATTTTCACTACATATAGTAAATTGTCATATGAGTTTAGTGATTAATCTTAGTTCCATAACGAAGTCATTTAACACTTTGAAAACAGAAGTCTTAAAATATACACTTCCCGTCTGGCATTAAAACCCATAGTCAAAATGTTAAAAGTCGTTAAAATTCGATATGTAGACTTGAGCTGCCAATAGTATTAATTGAACTGACAAAGCATTCTGGATTAATAAGGACAATCCAGACTTTAAACTTACTCGTCAGACGTGGCGTCTTGCCTCTGATTTCTGTCTTATATTGAAGTTAGAAAAATCGATCATTATAGTTAATCGCTATATTTTTAGCCGTACAGGTGGACTGAATTCGTTATAATAAATGTCAAATGTGACGCATATACCTATATATGGAATCCACTGAAGTCTTTACAAAATGGAAAAGGAGAGCTTAGTATAAGATAACATGAGCTTACTTTATATTAGTTATTTTTTTATTGTGTATTTTTAGTCTGATTTTCATTTCTATCTTTCTAAAAAATATGTCGCAGTGTTATTTATGTTGGCCCTCTTTGGCGATTACTATTCATCAACCACATTAATTTAAGCATGTCAACCAACACTAATTAATTACATCAAATCAAAGAAAGGAAAATTTTAAATTATACTTGTAAAACATAGGAAATAGAACATTTTGGTTAGTTAGTTATTCCTGTAATAGATTGAAATATTAATTAGGGAATAGAATTTGGCGTAATCGGTTCAATTGTTGAGATTTGGAAGTGGTTCAAGGTTTTATTTTGCAATATCTCTTGAAAATGGAAAGTGACAGGCGACGTTTGATGAAGTTTTTGAACATCATAATCATCCAAATGAAAAAAAAAATCTTAAAACAAAGCAAATAGTTATATCTCTCGCTGTTTTTCTTCATAAAAAATGTACATTGCAGTATTTTTAAGATTTTTCTTGAAAAGGGGATATTGGTGGACAAGCAACCGCCTCACCATTATATTGAATATGTCAATATATTAGTTATAGTGAGCATATTGGTATATAGCTCTCATGATCATTCATATGATATAAAAATTAGCAAAAAAGGACTATTGGTTGGAATTCGGAAGTTGATTCTTTGATTGTCTTAGTTATTTCTAATATAAAGATATAATATAATTACACTCAAGTATAAAGATATAAGCTATAATTATAAAGTAATAGATATTTATTAAAAAATTGAAATATGATGAAGAAATAAAATATTGAAAGGAAATATGTTTCAGAATTGTTTTATGATTTTTTTCTTTTAAATGTTCCTAAATTTTAGAGACAAATTTGCGGTCCTTTCAAATTTGCTTATTAATTTCGAAATATTATTTATTTATTTAATTTAAAATTGGATGACTGTAATAATGAATAAATATTAAAAATTTTCTCACCACTCACTTACAGCCTAAGCAGATTAGTTTGCGATTACATTCTATCAATGGATATGAGGCATTATGTAATAATATAAACTACATGTCTTTATTGCTTGATAATTTTAAAAGAAATTTTATGATTAAAACTTCTCTAAATGTAGTAATCAGTCGTTATGTGAAAAGGCTTAACGAGCGTAAAGATGCTATTTTACATCATAAAATAACGAATAGTTATTATAATGTAACTATGCAACTACAGAGTTCATTCAACTGTTATACCGCATGAATTGATTGCATAAAACGTTTCTGAAATGAGCGAATATTATTTGTTTTTTTATTTCCAAAACTCAAACGAGTTATTTACTCTATACAATTTTATATAATTTATTTTATACATGAATACTATTTTTGATACTTTTAAAAATTCCACCAAAAGATTACAAGCAAGTTTTTAGGTTATGTTTTTACAAATGAATAAAAATAAAATATTAAATGGCAACATTACGTACAGGATAAAATTTATCAGACTAAAATATTTTTCAAAACCCTTTAAATGAACCCACTTGAGTTTCAGTCCATTTCCCTGAACTTCAGTCGAAAATTCAGACGAACTCACTTTAAAATAAAAAAAAAAAAAGACATTCTTAGCACAAGAATTTCCTGCACCTGCCGTTTTTCGCGTATTACAGAGATTACCGAAAAGTGGCTGAGAAAATTTTAACCCTATCCTTTACAATTTTCACGCCTTTTTTGACAATTACTGCATCCGTTTAGGAATACAAAACATTCATATTTAAATTTCAAAAGCGCATTAAAAGCTTCGATCATCTTTAACAAACAATATTTTACGGTCACTTAATATTTTACTCAGAAAAAAAAATGGTAATTTGCATATCCAGATTTCCGCCATTTCAATATTCCTGAAGAACGATATTCTTTCCCTTTCAAAATAGTTTGGTTCATTGACGCCATTTTTCTGAGATGCATCATTGAATTGTGCCGATTTGCTATTTATGAACATAAAATTGTAACAAAAAGTTATCAGAATCGACTTTACAATATCTTCACTGTTATGGGCAAATGTTTGGTGAGCAAGTTCCGTTTTGCTTCAGTGGCAATGTCTCGGGGGTTGTTTCTCACACCTCTTCTCCTTTGTTTCGCACACAGGAAACACTCCCACTTGACCTGCCATCCGTTTTGGGATCCAAAGTCTAAGAAACCCTTTCCCTCAAGTGATCAGAAGAGCTGAATTAATGCGGATCTGACCAGCCGAGTATGACACCCTTCAATCTCACCAAGCAGCTTACGGCTTGAAGAAGAGATGGATGAAAAAATTCCTCCTGTTGGCATTGTCTTTTTAATTCCTTTATTCCGGACCGTTGGAGAAAAGACCTCCTTGGGTGCCGAGCGGGTATTCAAGCTGCCAACGGATTATAATGATAATAGATTCACGCCATGACAGCCCGAATATTCTGGAAGGGGGGACACACACACATAGTCTTGCATCTTGTGAATACCCTACTTCTTGGGCTCTCCGCTGTGTGTGCAAAACTTCTTCACTCTTTTTCGAGCTTGAACCTCGTCAACGTGACGTATAGGTCTTGAACCTTTGTGCAAGAAGGTTTTTTTACACGTCGAGTCAAGCATGCAAAGGTCCTTTCTGACATTTTTTTTTTTTTTTTGGTCCCTCATCTCTTTCTGTTAGCTGAATTCTTTTCGTCATGTAAGCGTGGCCGATGCCATTCTCACACAAATTTCTTTTCCAAGAATCAGTTTTTCTTTGAGGCCATGTGAGCTAACAGCCGAGCCTCCAGTTTGCTCAGGAGAGGTGGGTTGACTCTTTGTGGTCCGGACAAGACAAACAAGAGGAATGTCGACTGGTCGCCGCGCACACAAGACGTGATTGTTTACTAACAGGAGAGTTGCTTGCTTACTGAAAAAGGGAGGGAATGGTTTTCTGTCGAACTCCATTAGGGTTTAGACATGAGTTCAACGTCACTGTAAACTTAGAGTACAAAAATGAATATGCCAGAGAATGTCGTTTCAATAATAATTACAAAACCGCTCGACATTCAAAGCACAAAATGATACTTAAATGAATTACTTTTACTCCGAATAGAGAATTTATATGGTTAAAGTTTTTTTATTTACTATATATCAATTTAATAAATAAAAGAACGGAAATTATTAAGATTCACCCTAGAACGTGTTTGAATAACAAGATTTTAATCAACTATGAAATTGATTTAATTTTTAACAGCGTGATTCTATAAATAGAAGAATAACCGTAATTATTTCTGTAGCTATTGGGATATATAATTATATATATATATATATATAACCGTCGGTTTATTTTTATAATATAGTGACCAAATTTGAAATTTTTTAATTTACCCTTTATTTAATCATTTTCTTTAACTAGAAATAGGAATAGTTCGATTTATTCGTATTTTATAATGTAAAGGAATCGTATCTTTTTAAATACAAAGAGATACTCACATTTATTTCTATATTCTAAGTAATATAATTTTCAATAATTTATTTTCAAAGTGTTCAGACACAACTAATTGTCTTCTCCAGTGTGTTATTTTCTTTGTGTATTCTTACATTAAATAAATAATTGATAAAATGTATTTATCTGAAAGAAAATACTTCGGTGATTAGAATGTGGTTTTAAAGTATTAGCATAAAATTATATATATTAGACTAAAATGAGGGGGAAATGTCTTATTAAATAGTATCGTAAGAGTAGGTACCATTAATTACAGGCCTTAATAATAAAGCTGGGTTGTGTGTTTATTCATTGTACGTCTCTAGGGAAAAAAAAGGTGCAAAGCTCTGCTCTTCTTTGTTTTTTCATCTATTGAACCCTTCTATTTAGTACCAACTATTGTTATTTGCAATAAATAAATAAATAATAAAACATGACTGAATATTTTTATTAGGTGCGATTCCCATGCTATAAAGGTTGGTAATATTTTCTATAGGATGGGATGCGTAATGCAGTAATGCATAGGTAGATAAAGGCAATAATTAAAACATTTCTAGAGTATTTAAATTTTATGAAAGCATTGAGAAAATATTTAAAAACATATTTTTGTTTTAAAAAGCAAAATACATTTCACCTTTCTATAAATTTGGTTTATTTCAATCTTAATTTGAGCAACACAACTTCTTTGTTACTGACCTCGAAATTTTGAGCCTTAGCCTGATGTCGATACCTGAATCAGCATTACCGTCATCAATGGAAGCGCATTTGGCTTCCATGAATTTTGCCTTCTCCAAGATCGTTCATCATACTTTTTCAATGGAAACGAGTTTCAAACCTGGAACACTCCGTCTCTGAAGCTAAGAACTTATTCCCAGACCACCGCTGCCTTTTCGTTGCCCATTTAAATGACCTGGAAAAATTGTCAAATATAGGAATAAATATCTAACAGCAATCTTATCAGAAATAGCAGTTATTCCCTCCTATAAAAACATATCTAAAAATTTCAAAAATCTAGATAAATAAAAAAAAAAGATTTTTTTTTTCCAAATTTGCAATTTAAAAAAAAATTTATTCTTGATCTGGTTAAGCAGTTATAACAGTTTGTAGATCACTTTGTAGGCCTTTTTTATTACAATTTTTTATTTAGTTATCTCTCGGATTAATAGCTTTTTACTTAAACACGAAAAATCTGTATTACACATTTCTCTAATCTCACCTCTCCCGTTTTATCCAATAACATATCCGGAAAAAAATTTTGAGGCCTGTTTTGGATAATAAGCTCAACAACTTAAGCCAATAAAATTGTTGTTATATTTTCTTTAGAAAGGGTACAGTTCGATTGAAGAGGTACAGAAATGAAAAGTGAGTATGCTTTTAGGAAATTATATTATTTTTTTTTGAAAGATGAGATGCAAAATTTAATACAACCTACAGGTTTAGCCACGCACGTATATATTCTATTCTTGTCATTTCATTTTTGTTTTAACATTTTTACAAACACTCAGACAGACCTCCATTAAAACCTTTTTTTTCCCACTGGTATCTAAAAGTTAATATACAACAGAATACGTATTGATATTTAGTTTTTTAAATGATAATTATGTTGTTTGTTCTAGAAAATAAAATAATAAATAGACAAAATATCTAAAAGAGGAAGAAGGGGGCTGAAAGGCGGTGAAACAATTGCCCAAAATTAGCTTATATGTTCAACAGAATATTTTGTCCCACACCAAAAAGGAAATTATTCACCACATCTGATGCAATACTCTGCAAATCGATAACCTACTTGTACTTAATTTACTCACTCTAGAACCGTTCGCAGCATTGACCGAATGTATTAGCCGGAAGACGATCTGCAAAGGAATCAAGGATTCGTGTAATTTGGCTTCATTGCAGCAGTTCTCTCTCTCTTTCTCTTTTTTAGGTGCCTTCTTACGAATACCCTAATTGTGCCGTTCCGCTCGACATCTTCTCAAAATTACACCCAGGATAATAGCCGTCCCTTACTCCTTTTTTTTCCCAGACGTTTCTCGTCCATTTGGCCTTTGTGAAGCGAGTATATCCCCTTTATGATCTGCTGTCACCCCAGGCCAAATCCCTTTCAGTTTTTGCACAAAAGGGATAGCTGTCCCACCCTGTCAAAATGATTGCAAAAATATGCGTTCTTGTCATCTTAGTGATATTTAGAGCAGCCTTCAGAAAGATGCTGTTGCGTCATTCCGAATATTCATACTTAGTGATTTTTTAGGAAAATTATTATATGTCTTGGTAGTTATGATAATGTTATCGAAATATTTACGAGTTTTCAGCTTGAGTGTTTTGATGCACTCTAATCATAACACATTAAAGACAGAATAGGAGAGATTGTTGTGCAAAACGCATAGAGCATTTTGGATCATTTTAACTTTTCTCGGCAAAATTTATCATCCATAAAAAGCAGTTGAACTCCTCAAGGTATATTCACTAGTATTTATTAGAAATCAGTTGTTGACTTTTCAGATATTTTTTTTTATGAATGCAGCTTTCAAATTGTTTTTCCCATGTAAAAAGTAAAATTTTTGTCGAATTGTAATTCTTTATTTGCAAATTTTAAAACATGTTTGAGATTTTCCACTATATTTCAGTTTGTACAGTATAATTTAGTATTTAAATTTGCATGTTACTCGAAAGTTTGAACATAGCCTTCACGGATTATGACGTGTAAGAACTTTAAACATTTAGTACCTTTGGTTATTGACTCGAGATACATGATAATTATTTTCACAATTTTTTTAGAAAATAATAATATGCCAAAGATCAAAACTCAGCAAAAGAAGAAATAATCTTCATTAAACTATTAAATAAACATTTGAATACGTGTAGATGCAGAGCGGGGGAGAATATTTCAATTAGAGCGTTGTGTAAAGTTTTTAACACTAAACTTAAGTATTAATTCGACGTTTGACGCCTTATAAAATGCCTGGGAAATATAAATTCAAATGCGATACTCGGTAAGGGTTTAGAAAATAATTTCTTAGAATTTAAGATTTTATATGGAAAGCAATAATGATAACTAAAATAAAAATGAAACTTAAAAAAATAAAATGTCACTTTTTAGTCTTATAAATAATAATAAAACAACTGATCCAAGGAACAAACCAACTATAAGTATTATCTCCTATGTTTTTTAAAATCATATCTATGTTTTTTTTTAATTCTTTACAATATTTTTATGTATATTTTGTAGTAAAAATTGCTTGAAATTTGAGTTGTTGATTTTTTTTCTCATCTTATTGCACACACTACTTATTACTTGTGCGCATTGTGACAATATTAGATATATATATGAGAATAATTATCGCTGTTTTCTAGGTAAATGTAAGTTTTAAAAATGAAACATAGATAGACGAATTAAACCTAAAATATTGTTAAACAACGATGTTTCGGACTTTTTTCCTTTTTTTTTGAAGTATTAAAGAAGCATTTTATTTTTGTTTCTAATATTTAATACAATTTGGGTGTGGGTCTTAAGTAGAAGCGTAGATCAATCCTTTGCCAACATACAAACCGAAGCTAATGGAAAAACTAACAGGTTGTGAGATTAATGCTTTATGTCAACTGTGATGGATGGCCGAAACAATTTGAACATTAAATGTAAATTGTATGGTTATTGTGAATGGGAGAATGGTTTTAACCCGTTAATAAACCCATGAAAGATCACAGGGCAATGGGCGTGTTTTCTAAATACAGAAGAGATTTTATTGCTATGTGGATGAAAGCTCGATGGATTCTTTTTTGATGGATGTCATTTATTTATGCAAACAAGTGCTACAAAGTTAGAAAGAACATTAGAAAGAATTGAAAATGTAACCTACGGAGTTCGAATATTGGTCTATTTAGTAATAATACATCGGCAAGTTTAATTTCTCATAGTTAAGCTTTTTAATGTAATCTAGTTATATTAACATCATAATTAGAATACATTGGACAATATTCAGAATATTAGCAATATTCATAATTTTAAATTTCTTCTATTCAATTAATCTAAATCTTTGCCTACATATGTACTTTGAGTGATAATGTTTTAGTGATAATAATACGGGAACTTTATCACTATCTTGTAAGCATTAATTAACAGTAATTTAATGTATATTCATGTACTAATTGCCAAGGAAGAAAAAAAAAACAAATGAATTTTTGCAACAGCTATGAATAATTACAAAGCGAAATGATTAACCCTACTTATCACTTCCTGTCAAATCAAGGAATCAAAGTTTCATAATGAAAGAAAAGCGAAAGTGATTTAGTTGAACACAGATTATTATATGAGTCAACTGGTATCATATCATGCAGAATTCTGTTTTTGCTTCAGTATAAAGGAATGGACTGTTTACCTACAAGAACTTCAAAAGAAACTGAGTCACATTTTATGTTCCCTTCGAGAAAAATCTCCAGAAGTCAGTTCGGCAGCAGAAGGCCGTCTTTACTAAAATGTACTTTCTTCCATTTTTTTATTAATACTGATTAAAGGTGCTACTAGAGAAAAGAGTTTACAAAAACCTCTTCCTCTGATTCACGTTCTTCAGCCATAGGATGTTAGCTTAAACCATTGGGTTGTATCCGCATTTTAACTTTTCCGAGTCTTTCATCTAAATTAACCGTAAAAGAAAAGACTTATGACACTCCTATTCATTGCAATAGTTAATAATCACAATTATTAGTTTACAGTCCTTCAGTTTGCTTATTTACGCATTTTTCAACATAGTCTATAATATTTAAAATAACCGACTGCCGTACCCTAGGCTTTACCACGTTTGTTTGTTTTTATGTGTGTGTAGGTAAAAGTAAACACATATATTTTTATGTTGCAGAATCTTTATATTTAACCCCTTAAGACGCTCTAATTCCCTCGAATATAATTATTTATTAATTTAAAGTGTTTGAATAAATAGCATTTTTTAGTCTCGAATTTAGCACATATATACTACGACTGCTTGCAGCTCCCACTCTAGAATTTAACAAAATATGATTGCTCATTGGAGAAACATTGAGTTCCTATTTTTTTTATTTTAAGAGATTATGAAGAGATGGCAATCTCAAAACACTTTTAATAATTCCCTATATTCGATATATAAAGTAATAACATACGTACGTCTTAATACCAATTGCTATAAAAAACAGTGCAAAAATAAAGTTAAATTCATAAAACTTACAATTCAGATAATATTTATGGCATAAAATGTATGCATAGAAGAATGCAAATGAGTTTATAAATAAACATATATTTAGAACTTTTTAAAAATATTTGTGATTTTAAATAGGTTTTAAGAAGCACATTCATATTTATTCTATTTGAAGAGTTCTTAATATTCAAATTTTCTAATGTATTCAATCAAATATTCCCAACTTTGTACTTTGATTTTTAGTCTGATGATAGGGTAACAATTAATAATAAGAAAAAAACCCTGAATTTTAGATAAATTGGAGTTAAAAGAAGTCTAAAATTCTTGTATTTAAAAACTGACAAATTGTCCGCTGAAACATTTTCTAAGGCATAATTTTAAATCCAGTCCGATAAAACATATAGCATTTTATCTGCAATAAAAACTACAAGCTTATTAAAGAAAATCCAATTTTATTCAATGAAGGTTCGATGGTAAATTGTTGCCTGTGTTTATTAAAATGTTTGCTTTCATTCAACAAAATTAAAGCAAAAATGAGAATACATGTAAAAAATTTGGTGAAAGCTAGTGAAAGATAATTGTGATTAAATAGAAAAATATATTTAATATTTTTGCAAAAATATCCCAAGGAATTAATGTAAATTTTACTCTAACTGAATAATTTATTAAAAATCAAAAGAAATTGTATAGAATTGAAATTGATGTCATTTAAAAGATAATTTATTTTTTTGAATTTTAAAATGATTCAAAATAATTTTTGTGTAATATATTCTGAAATTAAGACAAAAAAAGATGTGAAATCATTTTATGCTGATTTAATAATTTTTAAAGTGGCATAGAAATTTTTTTTAATAGAACAATTAATTTTCCATGTGTTAAAGTAAATGTGTTCCGATTTCATTTGAATCTGTTCAAAATTCAGGGGAAAGATTAAGTAAATAAGCAAACAGACAAATTTACTTAAAATTTTATATAGAGAGAGATAAGGAAAACTAAGAGCCACCGGCCCTAACAACTGGCATGGCGACTGCGTACTTTTATAAAGAACAACAACGAATCCATTATTTGAAACAATATGCAGATATAATTTTAAATATCTGTGCATCTTGTTGTTACATATATTTCTTTAATTCATGCTTTTCGTCTTTACAAAGAAAAAAGATGCTTGCATGTGTGTATGTGTATTGAAGCTCTACAGCTATTACACATAAATACCTTGGATAGTGAAAATGCGCATCTCGTAGTAATTTTTTTAAAATTTTATTTAATCAAAAACTATGTTGCATTTTAACGTTTTTCCGAATGTTTTGAAAATAATCTTGCGCAAAACTAAATGTTACACCATTCCAAAAAATTATATAGTTTACTTTATAATGATGCTAATTTTTTCTCCATTTTACATTTTTTTAAATGCTTTTTCCCTAATTTTCAACAATAGATTAGATCGTTACCCTATAATTCAAAACGCTTTCATTCTTCATTACTATTTAATCGTGTGATTTTCTTACATTTTGAAAGCTAAAGGAGAATGATTATCTTTAATATTTGTGTAGCTTACTGAATTAATAAAAAAGTGAAATTACAATACCATGAAATATTATGATAGAATTTAATACCATGAAAACAGTTTTATGATATCATGGAATTGGTCTCCGTTAAAAAGATTCATACACATAATTAAACGGTATTTAACCTTTCTTAATATAACGCTGTAATCTTTGTTAGTATAGCATTGTAACCTTTTCTTAGCTTTCACCAACAGAAGAAAATCATGTGATTAAATATTTGATAACCAAATATTTAATGATTTTTTTTTTGAAAATTAGACAAAAAATATGTCAAAATCTAGAAAAGTTTTCCATGTCTATTAAACTAATATGGTTAAAAACTTTTAAAAAATATTGAAACAATATAAAATTTACTTTGGGAAAATAATATTTTCTGAAATTATTGAAGGAAAATTCACTCAAATATGCACATTACGAGTTATATATGTACCAAATTTGGTAGATGTAGCACAAAAGTCTGACCTGTGGAGTGTTAACGCAAACACGTACATAGACATGCAAACTCTCATTTTTATTATTTTGAGATAGAGAGTAGATATGAACGAATAAGAATCTCGAAGTATAGGCATTGCCACTAAACTACAACAGCCTTTAACAAAAATCTAATCAATGAAACGATATAAACATATGTCTAAAAATAAAATAAAAACTAGAATAGATTTTTATTTATTTAATTATTTATATTTGACAACATAAAATTGCCCGCATTAAATTTCTTAATTCATTCGGAGAAAATAGCTTCAGCGTCTATTTTTAAAGAGAAAATTGTTATTCTTGACATTTATCAGCAATAGTTGTTTTTATATAAAATTAGTTAATGAAAATTATTAAGGAATGCATTATTAAAAATTTATAAGCAAATCAGAAATTTTTAATATTTTTAAAGTCATGAAATATTATAAGATCTGAAAAATTTGATAGAATCTTTATTCATTCTTGTTGTTATAAATAAGTTCAGACATTGAATATAATAGTGATTTTGTCAGGAAAATACCTATTTCAAGATACTTCCTGAACCAAAACTAAATACTGCCTCTCCCCACCTGTTTCTGATTGGACATAAGCATTTCCGATTACTTTCCCTACAGTGGTTATTTATGTCCTGCGTCTTTTATCCTGAGTCGGGACACAGGTGCTCGACCCATCCCCTTCTTCAAAACAGTCTCTGAATCATCTTCCACTCCCTAACAGATTACCCAACAGGATTCGAAAACAACAATGAAGATAAAAAATGTAGACTAAAATAGATTTTTTAGCAGCAATGCAAAAGAATGATGTCCACAAAGTAGCTCTCCAACTATATTTATTGCCTTACTATATATATATAAAACATGAGTGAGCAAAATTTTTGGATTGTAATTTTGAAAATCTCGAATGCATATTTCATTTGTTCACCTTTAAATAAGATGCAATTATTTCGGATATTTGAAGATTAAGAAGATTTTCAAAAGTTATTCTTACTAGTTGCCTTGGGAGACCAGCTGATATGTCTAAAATACTGGTTATGCTTAGTTCGAATTAGGTATATTAATTATTGAAGTTCATGATTCCTACAAAAAAAATGCTTTAAAATATCAGATTGCGACAGGCATTAATGCCATGTTATTTAATAGCTTTATACTGTTGTGCTTATTGTAAATGTTTATTGAAAATTCTTCTTAATTGATTTAAGTATGCCTCTTAAGACATTAAAATTTAAATGCCAGGCTAACGTATTTCAAATTGCGCTTTTTTTGCAGTAATGTAATTTCACTTTCTGATTCCTTATGTAAACAGCACGAATGGTAAACAGAATCCTTTTCAACTTTCTACAACAGAAGGAAAATTACGCAGTTAAATATTCAATCAAACAAAGAAAATAGTTTGAATTTCAGTGCAGCAGTAAAGTGTCTCGTTAAAAATCTCGAAGAAAGTTCTTCCCAATATAGATCTTGTTTACGTTCAGAAATGGATGTCAACGTAGCTTAATTTTCTGCTTTATCTTACTAAGATAGCTACAAAATTTAATCAAACACTAATTTATTTCATTAAGATATCACTCTTCATTAATTATTTTCCAATATTATTTCCAGAATTTAAAGAAAATACAACAGTGAACCAATAGTAAGTATAATTGAAAAAAGTGAAAAGTGAACCAATACTAAGTAGAAGAAAGCACAAAATGAACCAATAAAATGTATTGCAATATTAATAAACTTATATTTATAACATTAATTAGCCACTTATAAAAAAAGACAGAAAAGAACATTATAATTATCTCAGTTTCCTTATATATTTCAGATTGTTTTTGCTTAGTCATTGAAATATCAAACAAAACAGCAATTGCTAAAGAATTTTCTAAAACATAATGTGTTTAATTTAAATAAATTCTAAGAAACATAAAAGAGAAAGGTTGCCACTAAGAATTATATTTGAAGATTATTATTGTTAATTAAAAAGAAATCACAGAGAACTTAATCTTGAAATCCTGAATTCGCAATTCAAGAAATATGAAGCGGAAACAAGAAATAGGATACATGAAAAAGTACATACATGAAGAATCCTACACATAATTTCTACGCACAAACATTTAGAAGGTGTCAATTGCCCATCATGATAAATTTTCTTTTCGGAAAGTAGTTAGAAGCTTCAGTTAATTAAATGCAAATAAACACTTATTGTGGTTGATAAGTCGCTTGATATGAAATTACCTAATAATGTA
Source organism: Argiope aurantia (assembly GCA_026543865.1). NCBI lineage: Eukaryota > Metazoa > Arthropoda > Arachnida > Araneae > Araneidae > Argiope > Argiope aurantia. Next base: position 235,118 of record JAPMOR010101494.1, read on the forward strand.
TGTTACAAAATGTCGTATCTAACTGTCTTAACTTTAATAACTAACCTTGTGACTAATAATTAATTTTTTTCTCTCCAGGCATTGTGTTTGAAGTTTGATTTTCAGGTCCCGCTAATGAAGCAAGATTAGATTGAAGTTTCAATAAGGGTGGAGCTCGTATTAAATGCATAATTAATTAGGGATATGTTCAGGATAATTGAAAACCTAATATCCTATTAATTTTTCTTTGTAATTCAATTACTAATATTTGGTTTTTGTTCTCGTTAGTTTTCTTCAACGATGGGTAACATATAATCATTTTATTTCATTTTGTAGTTTACTAAATATACAAAAAGAAAGAACAACAAAATCGTCAAAAAATTTGCTGTTACTTTTTATAAATTCCAAATTTTGGCGTACCTTGGACACGAAAAATTCGTTTTTGGAATTGAGTACATTTATGAGAATAGTAATTGGAAATCTAAACAAGCTACATAAATAAAATTTGGTATGCAATATCTGTATCAAAAATATATATTTCTATTAAATTTTTGACGAATCGATAAAAGAGTCCGTTGATGCCACTGCTATGTCACTGATTTTGGAAATAATATTTAAGATTAAGAAGCGTAATATTAGTGCGTGATGAACTTCAGGCTACCCTGCTTATCTGTGACAACAATAATAAAGGTTATTGATTTTTGAAAGGATGCGAATTAAATGAAGGATAGCTAATCTGTGATTTAATTTACTTAATGTAAGTAAAATGTGAAATTTACTGATTTTATTTTAAAAAGATTAAGTATAATTTTGAAGGAGTGTAGTAGCAGTAACTTGAAGAATAGAAGCTTAGTAATCGTCACAAAGTTAATAAACGTACAATAAATGAAAATTATTTTGTGAGTGATGTAAAATCGCTTTTCCTTAGTTGGTAATAATATATATATATAGTAATATACATTATAGCAATTGAAAAATAAAAATGATTACGATTATTGTAATAACTTGTATATATTTTCATAAACATTATTCCAAAAATGCACTAAATCAACACGGAACATCGCATATGGTATATGGAAGAATTGAAGTTACAATGATATAAATTCGTTTATTAAAAAATTATAATTAAAATAAAGAATGAAAATTACAAATTAATTTAAATTATAAAAATGAAATTTAATCTAAAAATAAAGGGAAACAAAGTATTAAAAAATTAAGTAAATAAAGTTTAGTTTAAAATTTAATTGAAGCAGAAAATTATTTCCATCAATTTATCTAAACTCCTATGTTAAATTTGCATCCAAGATAAATTCTAATCAAAATAATCACTTTGCAATATTTTTGTTCCAGCATAAAACACTATCTTTTGCAATACACGATTCTTTTTGAAGACAAAGAGAATGTGAATGTGATGCACCATTGTAACTTTAACCCATCCATATGACCACATTTAATTATTGCATCATGAACATTTACATTGAATTGAACAGACATTCAATTTTTTAGTACTTAAAACTATTTTAGTAGAATTAGTTTAAATTGTGGTTCTCAATCCGAAATTGGGTTCCAAGGTTTTGACTTCATATATTTTAATATTTTACGACAAAAACAATGATCTTTGTAGTAAAATATCTGATAACATTTTCACTTGGGGAGTTTGAAGGGTTTTATTCTACACTTGACCTGTCTAATGATCTGCATATTTCTTTAATCATCTTGATCTCGTATATAAGGGGATGCATTTTAATAAAATATCTCTTAGGCTTTCCTTTCTCTAGCTAATGTATTATGAAAGCTTAGAAAATGGATTGATAGCTAAGGAAAATCTATCGGCATCTGCCTTTAAAAAATTCAAGCACAAATTATTTTCAAATAATTTGTTAATCTCAAAAAAAGTCTATATTCTTCAAAAAAAAAAAAGCCTAAATCTTAGAGAAGAAATATATATATATATATATATATATATGTGTGTGTGTGTGTGTGTGTGTGTGTGTGTGTGTGTGTTGTGTGTGTGTGTGTGTGTGTGTGTGTGTGTGTGAGTGTGTGTGTGTGTGTGCGTGTATGTGTGTGTGTGTTTTTATCCACAACAGAGAATTTTTCTAATGACGATTTTCTGGATATAAACAACCTTACAAAGCACTAAGAACAATCTAATTTACAATAATATATCGCACCAAATGATTGAGTTTATAACGTAATTACAAATTAAATTTATAAGTTAATGACAGATTTATCACTTGATTAATAGCACAGAGGCTATTGTTCCTTATTTCTTACCAGAGCTTCAACAACAAAAATAAAAAAAAAAATTCATGAATTTCTTGGAAAGTACTGCTATCTATGCTTCAAATTCGAAAATATTTATTTTATCAAATTATTTATCAGAAGATTATAATCTTCTGATAAAGAATTTGATAAAATAACTTTAACCGTGTACTTTAATAACTTTAACCGTGTTTTACTTTTTAGCAAAAGCTGATCATAATAATAATAATAAAAAACAACAACTGAGGAGCATGAAATTTTCTATTACTTTTTAAATTATTTCCATGACCTAGAAATGATACACTATGTAAAAATAACATCAAAACAGTGCAAAGAGAAATTTATTCTTTAACTCAAGCTATGTGTTGCATCTTCAATCGTTTCATTTTTCTGTTAAACACCTATAAATTAAATGTTGCGCACAATTTGTATATGAATGAATTTTCCTTGTGGATTTTGAATTAACACATACATTTTTATGGACATTTAATATATAAACTTTTTGCGATGAATTTAGGTTATATTATCAAATAATTTTAAAACAAGTAAAAGCATTTGAGTTGACTTTGATTTATTTGTTGTTTTTATAAATAATTTACCTTAAAGCTGGAATTTCTAGTCACTCCTCATTTGTTCCATCATTAATTTGGACATATTGTTAGACCTATTTTTATAATTAAAGAATATCTACATTTTTGACATTTCTTCCAAAAAAAAGAAAAAAAATATTTTGTTTTATTTAATTCAAATTTATAAAGATTTCTTAATATTTAACATTTTAAAGATTTTTGTCATTAAGATTTAAAATATTCTTATCTTTCGCAAACATGATATGGATAAGAGTTTAAGTATTTTTTTTTCCTTGAAAATTCTAGCTCGGAATGTTGATGAAGAAAGCGCACTGTTAGCAGTATTACGTAATTGTTTCCTTAAAAAATTTAAAGTAAAAATATTTAAAATTGAATATACTTTATATGAAATCCCATAAGCATCAATTCATGACTGTAATACAGAATTTTACAAAATTTTCAATGAATGTCCAATTTTTTTTTGGAGGACTTCTTGTATTGATACTGCAGATTTATATTTTGTATTAATACTGATAAGTTTTTGTGTTTAGTACTTAAAATATATTTAATATTTTTGCTATTTATGAAAAACTAACATTTTAGAGACAAAATATAATGTTTTCTTTTTATACGTATTATTGATTCATTTAAAAGCCGTTTTTTAAAACAAAAAAAGCTTATAAATTCAATTTTGTAAAATTTAAATAGCATTTTCATGCTTTATAGAGTAATGCTATTATTAAAAATCGACGAATTTGGTTAGAAAAACTGATAATGTGGAAACTGTCCTAAAGCCAGGTTATTTCAATTCGATATGTAATAAATAAGTGCGAATGCCATATACGAGATATCTGCCTCCACATTTTACTTGAGTAAATAGGAAACTATACTCTGAGAATTACCTATTTTCAGAAGTTTAATTTATTTATTTTACAATTATTCGCAAGAAGCTTGTAAGTTGAAACTATGCTTTTAGACAGCCACTTTTTTTTGTGTGTTCAATGGAAATTATATATTAATATTGTATACATTTATGCTTATATACTTATAAAATAGAATTTTGACTCAATTATTATTAATAATTATTAATGGAAATTTAACAATCAAAATTATTGTTTTATTTATTCCACAGTCTATTAGTGAAAGGTTGACAAAGGTCATCAAAACTGGAAGTAATTAAAACTGATAGAGAATGTTGTGTCTCAGTTAATAAAAGATTATAAACCATTGCTTTAATTGATGAAAATTCCCCAGTCTTGTATTATCTGGCTTTAATATTTTATAAAACGGAAGGTGTTGCATCCATTAATATATAAAAGGACAAAATTCCTGCATGGTGGTGATGCAGAAAAGAGCCTTACCCTTCGAAAACACCCGATGATTTATTCGTAGAGGGCCTAGGCGGGGCCTTGTCGCTTAAAAGGCCATTATTAAAAGAATTTGAAAGAGAAGGGTGCCTAAAAAAAGACTTGTGACAGGGGGGATAGATTCGATTGGTTTCGGACACTGGCGAATCCTTCTTGAGGTGGGGGAATTGCAGGGGTGTGGACTGAGGTGCGTGTCGTTTGCCGATTTTGTGAGAGATTTTAGGGTCGAAAACGTGACCCAAATCAGATATACCCCATTTCGTAATGCTTGTGTTGTTGCCGTTGTTTGTCAAATGTTATTCATCAAGATTATAGAGTGGTAATTTGGCTGAACTTTAGCATTCTTTGTATAGTGAAAAATATTCATTTTAAAATAATACTTGGATGATGAGCATAAATGATTTTCAAGCTCATTTCTAAGGTCAATTTATGGAAACAGCGATTATCAAGTATGATATAATTTTAGTCCAAGTTTAATACATCTTTAACAGTATCATTTTAAGAAATTATGAAGTCATTTCTATCTAAAATCATTATTTTTAATAAGTTTTTCATTGATATTTAAGCATATATATAGTAATAGGTCTATTTTTAATCATATTTTTTTAAAAAATTGTTCGTATTGCATTTCTAAATTTGTCAGTAACTAATTACAATAACAACTTTTTCGTATCTGATTTATAAATTAGTTTCTTAAAAATACAGTTGTCAGAAGGCGCACCTTCCCTTTCAATTATTTAAAAAATATCTTTGCGAAATAAATTTTTTATGCAGAAATATGAATTAGAAAGATAGCTGGTATGTTACTCCTATGTGACATCAAAATTATTTCTTTCTTCGAGATGATAAAATGTTTTATATTAATTATTGAGGTACCATTAAAAGCTGGCATGTGTTTAATCTTTTAGGAACGTATTTATTTGGAAAAAAAAATTACGGATAAAACAGATTTAATTTGTTGGAGAATACAGTTCATTTTGTTTAAGAATTCATCTATTTTAATGATGTACATGGTATAAGGACACTAGATAATAATAATTATAAAAAAAAGAAATTTAACTAAAGAGGAAAGTGCATTTAAAGAGTAATAAAAAGTCTATTGCTAGTCATTTTGTAAAGTACATTTAAGAAAATATATAAAATTCTTAAATGTTTGTGACAATATGCGATAGTAATAACATTCAGCAGTTTCTGATTTTTCGCTTATGAAACTTATAAGAATCAGTAGAAGGTAGTAGACACAAACGTAGAGCTAAAAATCCTTGCTTCACTTTATTTTTCAGCATGTCTAAACATATAATTATTTGGCGTATTCATCCTTAAGAAAGCTAATGCAAATGTGTGATTTAAAGACATTAAATATAACATCATGTTACCAGAAATAAATTGGGAAAAAGAAATTAAAATTAGGAATAAAGAGTAAGATACAAAGAAGATCCATTTTAGATATTGTTTCCTTTCGAACATGCTAGACTTATTTATTAGCACTTACAAAAAATAAATGCCAAACGGGTGTTAGTCATCAACACTCAAATTCAAAAATATTCATCATTAATATTAAAAATTAATATTACATTCAATTCATTAATATTAAAAAAGAAATATTTCACTGTTATTCATTTTTAATATAAGTACTACACTATGTATTTCTATTTATTATTATATATCGATAATATATATTGTATATCGATTATTATATTTTGTATATCGATTTAATTTAAAGCTTCACTTTTTAGAAAACTGTAAAATATTTTAATGGATGTGAAATCCAAACTATAGAATTAATCAGAAAAAAGAAGTCATTAATTCTCAAAAGTATAAAAAAAACGAATAAATAGTGTACTGAAAGGAGAACATAAAAAGATGTTGGGTCTTTGGCCAATGATGCTGAGAAAAGAAATATTATCACTTTTCTTTCTTTTTTTTTATATAACTGAATTCTATTATTTAGCCAGTAAAATAATGCTCCTTATCGAATTAAAATATTCAAGCCATTAGGCATAGTGTATTTCAGAAGCGTCTGAAAATTACTTTAAAATAAAGTTTTTCTTTCATCCTTATATATTTGAATTTGTAAAAAGTTTGCATGGCCTATAAAAACTCTAGAGCCTTTCTCTCAGTTTCTATATCACATTTTAAATTTTCTATGTTTATTTTACCAGTTATTAAAAATTGCAAGCATTGAGCTTAAATATTTTACATTTGAACATTATAAATTTTTATTTTCAAATCATGAAAAGTTCCGTTCCATGGAAGTATCCGTTCTATATGCGTGAATCTATGTCGAAATTCATACATTTCCAAAATAATTTTACTTCACAAAAAAAAAAAAGAAAGAAAGAAAAAGAAAGAAAGAAAGAATTATTGCCTAGAATTTTATTTGCATATTAAAAAAAAATAAATAACAATCCCCTGTAAAAAAAATCAATGGGAATGGTCATTTTAAACTTTCTCGTATGCCCTCTAATAATGGTACTAATGTATTTTAAAAGCATGTCTTTGCCGAGCAATAGCTACAAAAGATTATTAGCATGCGATATTTGGTGATTTTTTTGCTACTTATCTCTGGGATAGGATAAATAAGCAAGCAGCAGAACCTTAAATATCCAATTTGGACAATTTTTCTGAACTCTCGAAACCCAAAGCTGTTGATAAACGAACGATGAAGTCACAAGATCCCGTACCAAATTTCATGTATCTTTTCATTGCTTTTTTTTTTGAGTGATCGCGTTTATATGCCTGTAAGATCGACAGACAGTCAGCCGTTTCATAGACGTGGTTCAAAATGTAACAAAGATCTATGTTTTCGACGTTAAAACTATGAACCAAAATTCATTTATCAAAATTGCAACATTTTGAATTATTGGGTTTATATACATGTAAAAGAACAGAATATAGGGAATCAACTCTTTGACGAATTTAGTTAAAAATTTCATACATACAATCACTATGGATATTAAAACTCGTACCAAATTTCCTCCATATGACTCTTTTCGTTATAAAGCTATATCCTTAACTTAAATTCAGACAGTTGAGCAAAAACTTCTTCTAAAATTATTTCACCTAAAACTTGGTAGAAATTTACAAATTCGGCGTGAAAAAAACCCATACCAAATTTTATTTGGCTAGCTGAACGTGTTATTGAGTTATAGTTGAGTTTGATTTGAAACTCATTCTTCAAAATTTTAATGTCGAAATTTTTGGCAAGTAAAGTAGCGACTCTTTTTTATGAGAAACGACGACGTATATGAGAAAGTAAAAAATAAATATCAACGCTATGTATATAATTTTTTTTTTATGTAGACTTATAAATTCAACAAATGCCTCGTTAAAAGGACACAGTATAGTAGATTAATATAATGATTTCCATTCGGAGAATTTAAAAAAAAATTATTTTTACTTATTAAGAAACTCATGGTTTGCTCCAAAAATTTATGTAAATAAGAAATTTATTTGAAATTTTCTGAAATGACATTTAAAAATGCTGATGTGATGAATTTTATTCTATAAATCTATTTAAAGAGAAAAATAATTTTGCATTACAAATAAATGGGTTATTCATGTACATTATTCAGGGGAAGTATAGAAAGGCTGATACTTCAAAAACACAATTTCAATGTAATTCCTTAACAATGTGCAGTGTACTTTAATTACAAGCGTAATTTTCGATAAATAGAAATTCCGCCTCGTTAATTCAATACTGAACGAAATACAGAATATTAACAGTTAACAGAGATCAAAATCAATTCTGAATCAAGTTATTTCAGTGAGCAAGAACTGAAGTAATGCGTTAAATTGGGAAAGTGAAAAGGCATAAGAATAGAGAAAGTCACCAACATGCAACTTAATTTAAAGCATAGATTTGAGCCAATATTTTTTTTATTTGTTTGCTTGAGTTTAAAACGCAAAGATAACCGAAAACCAAAAATAATATTCTTTCTTCTTAAGAAGTATTATTGAAATGTCTGTAAAGAATATTTAAAATGATTTTATATTTATAAATTATTTTAAATATATAATGAAATTAAATAATAATAATAATTACTTCCGAAATCTTTGCACTACATCAAAAATAATTCAAAATAAATTAAACGATGGCACTTTGATGTCAAAATCTGGTTATTAAAGAGCATATATCATTTGAAATTTGTTTAGAAGTTGGGAACTACATAATGATTGCCTGGACAAGGCAATGAAATAACAAAAGAATATGTTCGATTTACGTGGGAAATAAAATATGACTCTCCTGAGAATTCTATACCGGGTGTTAAAGAGTTAAGTAAGGATTGCAAAACTCTTTATATAAAGTAAGACTATAGGAAGAAATAATTACGGTATCTAAATCTATACATATTCCTAATGTGAAGAGAAAATAAAACAATACAAACGACGCCACAAAACTCTATATTAGCCCCAATAGCCTTTAAGTAGACTTTCCATTTTTTTTGTATATATGCCCATATTAACTGCGTTTATAAATCATTTTCAGCATTTAACAGCAGTTGCACATTATTTTACACTGTGGTATGTATAATAGTAGGCCACCTTCTTTTTTATTTTTTTTAGCTTTATGGATTAACAAAGGGACAAAATATTATTGAGTTCATTTGTTGAAATAAAGCTGTTGTGAAGGTAAAATAATAATAATAATAATGCCAAGTACAAACTAATAATAATACCAATGCACCAAGCATCATATACATTTAAATAACTACTAATGACGATTGCGGGGAGAAAAAAAAATAATATTATGTCCCATATACTTGTTACTTTATTGTACTGGATATGATTCAATCGGCAAGTGGCATTCGAGTACAAACTGACCTTTCTATATATGAAAAGATAAAACAAAAGCATTGACTTAATTATATGAAGCTCGAAGCGAGCTTAGAATAAAGCATATTTAATTTTTTACCACATATATTTTAATATGATACCTTATTCGATTTTTTTTTTAATTCCTTGGAAACTGAACTGTGTTTGTTTCGCATGAGAAAATTAGAAATTAATATTTTAATGCCTCTCCTAAATTAAAATATATTTTTGAATCTAAATATCTATATTTGTAGATTCGAAACGAGTTCCACTCTCTGTTTTATTAAGTTAAAAATTTCAAGGAAATTCAAACTAGTTTGTAGGAATTATTCTGAGAAAAAATAAAATTTGTATAAATCTCTTTGAGAAAAAAAATTAAATAAAAAATAATTTTTCATGCTTGAAACCTTTTTGAAATTAATATCAAGTATCCCACTTAAAGATGAGTTATCAAGTATCATTCTTAATCCCACTCAGGTTATAATCCCACTGAGTATCAAGTATCATTCTTGAAATTAATTATTGAAAATATCGATAATTTTAAGGAAGATATTGGTTTCTTATTTTGATATTATTCTGAAAAATTATCATCGTAATAATGAAGAAAAGCACTTTTTTCCAAATTATTATTATTATTCTATTCTGCTTACAATCGGACAGTGCCTAATTCATGTAACATCCCAATCATTTAACAATCGTCTTTGCATTAAGCCTGATTTAAGCTTTCTTTACAGAAAAGTACTCTAGGGTTCGAAATTTAATTCATACGACCTATTTCACAAGAATTATGCGAGCATAAATTGCCATGAATCCAAATTTAAGCATTTTTTCATGTTCTGTAATTCTGTACCGTTCAATGCTTCATTTCTATAATTTTATTCTGCTATTATGAACCCAGTAAAGCTTACTTTGTAAAATGATGTTTAAATTTTGAAATATGAGTGTACATTTTTTTTTCACCAGCTAAGAAAGTTAACTTCAAGTTCAAATTTAAGTTTAAAGTACAAAGACTAAGTTTTTGAACAGTTAAGTTAATTTGAAGTTACTAAATTGCTTACATTGATTTTTAACAACTAAGGCCAAAAAATAAGTAAAAAAATTACAAAAATAATTAAAAAATTCAAAATACCACAGGAATTATGTTCCTTTTTCTTCAATGTATTTCTGATTTTTGATAACGTATTAGCTTTTTCATGTTGACAAATGCTTATACAAAACTTCTAAATTCTCCGATTAATGGAATTTCCAGAGAAATTTTATTCAAGTAATAAGAAATCCAGTCATACTCATTTATAGTTTTAAAGTAGGCAGCTAGTTAAAACAGCAATGTATTTGCGAACTTACCAAAGCAATTGGCATGTTCTAAGAAGTTTATTGAATTATTATATCAAATGCATGTAATAAATTGAGAAATGTCTTTAAAACTTTTCTTAGATTGTATTGAATTCAGTTAAACCTCATTATAATTTATTAACTGTTAATATTTAGTTTCATATTTATAGGATAGTTATATTTTACTTTTATAGCTTAACCGAAAGCAATTTTTAATTCTTTTTTGCATTGTTCAGCAAATAAACATGTATTCTGAAATTACTAAACAATTTTCAATGGCCAACGTTTTCATTAGCCATTTTTTCAATGAAAAAAATTCTTTCATTTTTTCCCTAATTATTTTTCGAGGTAATACAAAAACTTCGAATGCAGTCTTTATTTTTTTTACGTTATTATGTTTTAAATATATGCTAATGTATATCTGGTAAAAATGTTAAGTATTTTTCTATAAATTTGCTTTTCTATTATTATTATTATTTAAAAAGAAATTGATATTTCCTTTTACTTCATGGCGATCTAAAATTTCATGCTTTTCACATAAATTTTTAAAAAAATATATTAAATTCTTTGCCTTAAACTTAGTTGTTAACGATCTAAGGCATGCAAAAGACATCGTGGTGGATATATGATATTTAGTCGGTCTCATGTCTTATTTTATTTGACAACGGGCAAATTGGGAAAAAAATTAAAAGACGACCTCTCAAATATACAACATGTTTTTGATATCATTTACAATAAAAAGATAAATCTGTGATTTATTTATTATTTATCAATTCTTATATAAATATATTTGTATATAATTTCTTTTTCATTGCTGAGAGTTTAATTAATTAATATTCAATATTAAAAAATTAAATTAGAATCAAAAGAGGAATAATAAATTTTCTAGTATTTCGTTGACAAAAGAATATAAGTGTAACTTTCAGGACTTGAAGGTTTATTAAAGTTTAATCGCCCAAGATAGATATTAATGATGATCTTTAATAAAAGTATTGAAAAGTAAAGTAAAAGTTGATGATAGATATAAAATCTATGAAAACCCTATACTCCCATATTTTTATGAATAAATGTCTTATTTCAAAGATGCGGATCATCTAATTTCGAACATAATTCTAACTGGAAAGTGACAGGAAAAGTAATTAGATCATTAAGAACAATACATTGAAGAAAGAACATTTCGAATGACTTCATCAAGTCCATAAACTAGACCATAGATCGGAGCAATGCATCCTCAAGAGTAATGTCAAGTCATAGAGTCTCGCTATAAAAGCGCACCCATACCAACGGGTTGCACCGATGCTCAAAGGCATAATTTATAAGTGTAAACAATGGGTGCTCAACAATAAAGGTCCATCGATAAAGAGCTCTTTTACCCCTTGTCGAAGGAATGGCCCTCTAATAAATTCAAAACATGGAAGGTCGAAGCTACAGCAATAAACTGTTAAAGACCCCTGGAAAGAAAAGGTATAGAAAAAAATTGGCAACAGCCAGAGCCAGTCGAGCCCATAACAAGATGGCACTGCCTCGATTACTTCCATCCCTCCTCCAGGACACTGATTACCAGGACATAAATCGCTGCTCTTTTAGAGTCGATTGTCTAGGACCGACAGGGGTAATTATTTATCCCATTAAAAAATAAAATAAAGCTTGATATTCTTAAAAAGGGACACCCACTCCCAGACCCTACCCTACCCTGCACTTGGCCGTCCGTCTTTTGATTGTGCGGCGCACACCCCGAGCTGAAAAGGATCGCTTTTTGTCCCCCCTCTACCTCCCTTGTCTGCATTGAGCGTGCCATGTTTGTTGTGCAGCCTTGGACCTTCGTAAGCTGGCCTTAGCAGGCGCGCCTTAGGCTTAGGCACCTGTAGGCTAGGCCATTGATGCTGTGTTTTGATGAATCGTGGATAGGTAGGGACTTGGGAGGGCGAGGCAAAAGACGGCATTGCCCTCGTTGCATCAACGAAATTTCGTTGGATTGAGTCACCAAAACATTTCAATATTTCTACCAGATTTGGTAATTGACCATCATTCAAATTGTTCACGCGGACATTCAAATTCTTACTGGATTGAGATATCAAAGCATTTTACCATATCTATCAGGCTATCAATGATAGATTCAATCAAAACTTATATTTGTTATTCTTAAATTATCAAAGCTTATTCAAGGTGACTAGGAAATATAATTTTTAATTTTGCCATAGAAATACTCAAGTATATTTCATAATTTAGTACTATAAGGAAAATTTGAATATTCTTACTTTTATTTTAGTGACTGCTTCAGATCAAGACTTCGTTAACATATGCAAACTTCCATCCTCTAACATGCTTTTGTGATTCCAACTATCAACGTATAAAAAAATTAACAAAAAATATATTATACAACAGACCATAAGATAACTTGCTGGCAGATGTCAGAAGATATATACTTTGTTATTTTTGTCATGCGACTCAGATACCAACTAATTGACTACATCACTTTTGAAACTTCAATTAAGGATTCAAGAAGATTTAATCTTCCCTATTAATTAGCATTATTCAAAATGCACTTAGGCATTCAATTTTTAAATATAACTTGTAAAGAACTAGCTAACATATCTCAACATTATTTAGAAGGAAACTATTTTCACGTTTTGAAAAAATTAGTTATTCAATTAATTCTCCCAAAACCTTCACTACAACCTTGCTTACATTTCAAAATTTATGGGGGAAAAAAATGATATTTTCAGCATCGTAAAGAAAGATTCAAGTTATCAAACGGCTAATGATTTATTTTAAGCTACATGATGTATAATACATTGTATGTATGTATAATACATTGTATAATACATTTTTTTAACTATGATATAAAATTAGTTAAATAGTGTGATTGGCAACTTAAATATGTGTTTGCAACGGGGAATTGAAGATAAATATTTTCAACAACGAATTTCAATCCATGTTGGCCGATGATCAAGTTTTGAATCCATTTTAGAGTAACATGATATCTATAAACAATTTTCAATATAAAGAAGCTTTTTTCAGAAACTATAAGTTAAAATAAATTTTATTTATATATTCCTCTCCTATGTTTTGGTTATTTTAAATTCAGTTTATTGTGAAAATTTTGGACAGTACCATGTGCCGGGATACTGAACTTGTTCAATGGAAACAAAAATTATTTAATTAACTGCCTTAAAAACTTCATTAAAACCTCTCTTGCGTTTCATTGTATTTGTGAATAGAATTTAAAGGAAATCTGTCGGGCAGTTTAAATTTTTTAAGGTACAAAAAAAAAAAAAAAAAAAAAAATCGGCATTTTAATTCAATTTATGTATAACTAAATATAATATGTTTTATAAAGAATTATAACTGAAATCACAATCAAACTTATACATCTATATAAGTACTTGTTCGAAATGATTACTGAAGACACATTAGCAGATTTTTCATTATTTATTTGTTTATTATCTATCTATATCTATGTCTACATCTACGTCTATATTTATATCTGCGTCTAAATCTACATTTATATCTATTCCGTATCTATAGCTATATCCATCACTGTTCCTCTCTATAATCACATATATATAGAAAAAGAGCGAGAGAAAATAAAAAAGCATATTTTATAATCATGAAAATACCAAAAATAATTTCAGTTTTATTTATTTATTTTTGAGCATTAAGGCTTCACTTTTCATGTCTGTGCGCTTTTAAATTTGATTGAACAATATTTTTGAAATCATAACATCCACGACAGAGCTATATTTCTTCATTTGCACTACAGAACAAATGCATTTTACTCTTTACTGAAATAAGACTCAATGCCAACACAATTCTTTTAATTCAATGAAATGTATTTTAAGAAAAAATATATTAAAAATGTTAATATAGTATTTTTAAATATAGAATTATTATATTTTATTATTTATAGTAATTAATATTTTAATATTCATTGAATTTTAATCATTAAATTTTTTTTTGTATTAATGGAAAATTTCTTCGACAAAATTTCTGGTTTACATATCAGTCTTGTTTCATTGCATTGCTTAGCTTAATTTACTTATATTAAAGTCTCTTTTTTTGAAGTAGCTATAGGGCTGTCTTTGGTACAGACCTCCTAATTTCGAGCCGCTGTCAGATGGCGGGAAAAGTCCTTGAGTTCACACCCACCTCTCCAAGTATCCACACCGCTCCAGGTTCCTTCCTGGAACCATCCGGTTACAAAGCCGAGACCGTACTACTGGGCTACAGTGGTCCTTTCATTGCATTATGTTTAATACTGTTTAAATATTATATATAATTGAGCAAGTCGCATATCGAATTATATACGGAAAAAATTTCCATGTAGGAATATGAATATTTACATTCCGATTGTTACAGCAGGAAGTTACGAAATAATTAGAGATAATATCTGAAGAATTATTGCATCTTTAATAAAATAAAATTTTCAGAACATATTCTTCTTTTCTTACATATATCTCCAAGCATATGTAAAGCTGTTTTTGTTGTTAAAAATGATCTCATAGTTTTCAAAATCATCAGGAAAAAGACAATTCCGGAATTTCTTACCTGTTTATTCAAATACTATATGCAAATTTACTTTTTTTAAAAAAAGAAAAGCCTCACATTTATTTGATTAAAAAAACTAAAAATAAATTAGAAATTGAATTATTTTTCATTATATATCAATCCACTTATTATTAATTGATTAATAATAATTGATTCTTAAAAAATCGATATAAAATCTACTTGGCACAATGTGTGAAATAGAGCAAATGTGTGAAATAGTGCAATGATAGTATGCTACATTATTAGTTTATAAAAGAGACTGCGCAGGTAAAAAGCTTTGAAGCTATAAAGAGGTCTGCAGTATTCTTGTCTTCCGGTTCCTCTCTGTTTGTTTAGTATTTACATGAAATCTCAGGCTCTTTAAAACGATGCATCCCTCCCCCACAGATAAATTTCAACAGAACATTTTTTTTTGTTATTTATAAATGAAATTTTATTGAACCTACAAGACATTGAATTTTTCTATGATTCAATAGAAATCAATTTTCTTCTTCCATCTTTTATTATTACTTTAGTTTTAAAGAATTGCTATAAAAATTTCTACGAGTATATTACAAAATTCAACAGATTATAAATAGTAAACTGCTGCCTGTAAGTTTTGCATTGCAAAAACATATTCTATGGTAAATACAAAAGTTGATAAGTAAACAAAAAGGCATTTTAAAAAAATATATATAATATCATTTTCATATTATTAAACAAAGTTTTCTGCCAAATATATTGAAATTTATTGATAAATTCAATTTTTCCTATCACTGTTATCTATCGCGGATGAGAAGATGACATCAATAAATTTATGATAATGATTATTTCAAGCCTTTTAAAATATGACAAGTCTTCTTTCTATTGAGGAAGCAACTGAATCGTTTCTTCATGTGTTGAGATCATTTCATCTGCCACTATTTGAAGGTCGCTCACTTCTTAGGTAGATGTCACTATTAAATCATTCTTGCCAGTCTCTCACGAGTCGACGAGTGAAACTATCTTGACATAAAATCGTAAAATCTACATTTTTTAAGACCCCAAAATTATTTTTATGACCACAGCTTCTGTTTAAAAATCTGAGCGGTAACTCTAAAACGGAATTCACTTAGCAGATGGCCTCACTTCGTAAACAATACTTGGCCAAGACCTCAAATAGTTAACCTCAGGTTACTTGCGGTGTCAGACTAAGAAGTGGATTAAAATTCCAGCCATGTTTTTTGACCATAACTTATCGATGTGGAAAATTTATTGTTAAATTATTCTAGCTATGGGGTATTTAAATATCAATATAGAATATTTCATTAACTAAACAAAAGAACATTTAATTTGAATGCAATTTCCGTGTAATTTCCCGACCACCATACATTGTAACACTTTCAGACTTATTTTATTGAGTAAATAATGATTGATTTATAAATCTCTCACTAGTTCTTTTTCTTGCTGCTGCGCAGCATAATTATTAGATAATAGAAATTGTTTGAATGTCGTTTTTTAAATTTTATTTATGGATATATGATTTTTGATTATTTTTTTCATAACTAGAAATTTAATATTAGACTTTGAAAATATGCATATGCGGAAATATTTC
>JAPMOR010101494.1:251965-274987 GCA_026543865.1 Argiope aurantia
ATAAAAATATATGAAAAATTAAAAATAAATAAATTTTGATTATGACTTTTTAGCAAAAAAATATCACATAATAAAATAGTTTTCTTATATTCATCTATGCAATTACAGGATTCATGCAAGTATCTGTAAAATTTGTTGATATATTATATGGCAAATTTCTCGACTTAGACCGTTTTTTCCTAACTCTGACCGGTGTTTGAGCGACATTTTCAGTAAAATTATCAGGGTTAATATACATATCAAGACAGATTCTTTAAAGGGAGAATCAGAAAACATAACGCATTTAATAATTTTCATTAATTTTTTTTAAATATTGTCTGAAAATACTTAAATGGAAAAGTTTAAAAAATTGTTAAAACTGAACACCTACAACATCTATATAAAGTTGCATTTTTTTAATAATAGTTTGCGTATATGCAATAGAGGTTATTACATGTGGTAGAAGGATTGGTTTTTTGAGTTCGACTATTATTTGTACTAACAAAACCAATTCGTCTCTTAAATCAGACAAAATGCCAATCAAAGCAAATTTAATATATATATTGTCTAATTAAGTGCTATATATTGTATACAATAGGCTACCCAATACTACAATAGGCTACCCAAAATGCATACTCGATCTTCTTCACTAAACTGCGAAGAAGGAAACTCCCCATATTGTGTTAACATTTCAGAAAATCTTCAGAAGATAACTACTTCCTTTCTTTTTTAACTTATAAAAATTGCTCCTTTGGTGCCCAGAACAATTTCTAATTCACATCTCTTAATACTGGCCCTTAAAATACATAAAGAATGGAATTTCAGCACAAGTTAAATTATACTTTGTTTTATTTTATTATTCTTTAGAGGTAATGAAAAAAGGCAAAGTTTCTATTGCAACGTAGAATTGTACAGATATTTTTGACTTTTGATTATATTCTAGAAGTAGCAAAACAACATTTTGAGGTGACTCTATAATTCAATTTAAGTTTATTTGAATTATCGAGAATTCTACAATCATGTTTAACATCAAAAATGGAAATCTACTAGCACTTATCTACAAACATGATAATATACTTTCTCATAAATTTACTTGGGTGTATCTTCCAAACTAATGTTGAAAATTTATCTTACACATTTCAATATTGATCAATCTAGAATGTGAATTAGATGCAAAGCTAAGGAAAATTGTTCCAAATTCAGATTAACTTAACCATACATTCATTAAAAAAATATTAACTAATCATTTTTTAAAAAATATTTCGAATGTTCTTTATGAATTTACAGAACACACACAACGTCCCATGCTAAAGGGGTTTATTAGTATAGATTAATTATGTTTATGAAGGAAACACAAAACAATAAAATGTAATCAAAAGTTACAGTTTCATATCTAAATAAATCTCGCTTCTATCGATGTGAATAATCTGATTAAGTTTTGATTCGAAATTTTCAACGGAAAGAGGTCAGTGTTCCGAAATCCCCTCGGTTGAGCTTTTGTCCGTTTGGAAAAAGGGGAGGATAAATATCCAATGAACAGTTCAATGAACACTTTTTGCTTCATTGCATCTCGCTGTGGGGGCGGAGTCCGTTTGCATGTCCACCACTCGAGTCTGAATGCACCCCCGGACAATAGTCACTTGTAACTAAAAAGGAAGCAGTCGTCGGGGTCAAGTGCCGGACCATAGATATCCATTGTGAACCACATCTGTCGGAACGAATCTGGGGGGCTTTGACTTCTGCTTCAACAAATGATTGTCAAAAATACCCTTTGACGATTTGTCCTGCTTAGTTCAAATCCCTCTAGAGTACAGCGAATCAAAATTATTTATGCACGTTTTCCCTTACAAAATGTGCGGAGTCCAACTGAAAGCAAAAGCATTTTTGACTAGGAGAAAAATGGAATCAATGCCCATATTTGTTACTTTCTATTCCATTCATATGAGATGTATTTGTAACTTCACTTAAACGCATGATATATGGAAAAGAATAATTGGTAAAAATTGCATTATTTTCTGAAAATTTTGAATTTGTTTGAAGAAACAGTGCGATTGAAAAATGCTTATAAATTACATATTTATTAATCAGAAATCGAGAACGATTTTTAAAAAAAAGTTTATTCTAAAAATATTCTGCGCGATTTCAAATTATATCCGGGATTAATTATATTTCAAATGAAATTCAAGTTGTAAACTAAAAGGCCTAGTTTTGGTACTCAACTCAAAAACTTAAACCAATAGAATTGCTGTTTTTTTTATATATATAATTCGATTGGACTACGAGCTTATAATTCATAGAGCTCTACAAGAGGAAAAAGCTTAATTCACATCGATCCCAAGATGGAGGTTAATTCCTTCAAAGAATACAAGCATTCTGTCAATGAATATTTAGTGTTTTGTCCTGTTATATGAAGTAAACTAATTAAAAAATAAACAGAGTTGGAAGAAAAGTTTATTCTAAACATACTCTTTCACGTACTTTTACGAATTTTAGAAAGAAAAATTAAGTTGATTTCAAAAATTCATAAAATCTAAAATAGAATTTGTAGGAAAATAGACATGGCAAATGATGTAAAATATGCTTAACAGTTTGAAAATTATCAAATGGAAAGAACTACTCGATCTATACGAAAGGCAACTCACAATTGTTCTGTAATGGAAATAAATCACACAATATACGATTCAAAAAATTAATCTTTTTCATTCTCTTTAGTTTTAACTTAATTAAAAATAAAGATATTTTGGGGGATTTGAGGTGCATATATATATTAAGAATATGCTGCTATTATATATCAGTGTTGCTGAAACATATATGGCAAAAGAAAATTCTAAATATAACAAATGAAACTCAGTTGCTGATGTTGTTTAAAAAATGAAAAGTCGGAAAAGCGATAAAACGTCCAAGCGCAATTAATAAATAAATATAAGATCACTCCGTTTTTGAACTGTTTAATTATGCTATGGTGGAAGAATGGTAAAGTATTCACAGTCGTTATTCCTTTTAATATTTTGCAAATTTTCAAAATAACCTCCAATTTGTTTAACAAATAAACACAAAATTTCTTTTCATTTTTCACTTTTTCAGTTGCTTAATGTTATATATACTTATATCTACAATATGATTATTCAGTAGTCGTTTAAAATAATCATCTTTCTCATTTTACTATTTAACAGTAAAGAGTTTTTAAGCACGAAAAAATGAAATGAAATGTTCTAAAAGTTTAAATGTGCTAATTTTTATTTTGGCATTTTAACTAGCAAGTAGAGTCAAATTTGTTGCACCGACAATAATTTTTAATACATTATGTAATTTACAATAATATACTATTTTTATGTCTTGAAAATAGATATGTAAAATTTAAATATTGATTTGAAATGTATAATTAATAATGTTAATTTGGAGAATTCCAATTTAACTTCAGAACAATTTGGGATGTTTTGACCTCGCTATATCTGATACCTAAACTACTCACAATTTCGATTGGACAGTTTATATGCAGTGAACATAACGTGATTGTTACAAATAATTAATTCTACAAGTGTCGTAATTTTCAGTTCATATCGTTTTTAGATGCAGAGAAACAAAATTTCATTGAATTTAAAGATACTAACATTGAAATTTTGATATATAATTATTGATAATCTAGGTAATCCTGTTTATATCTCTGATCTGTATGGATAATTTTAGGCCATCATCATTCAACTTTTGCCACGACCTATTTGGGATCAAGGAGTTAAATTTTATCTACAATACTCTGAAACTGAAGGCTCATTTTAATACATTTCATTAAAATGTGGCATAAATAGGAAGCACACCTCTAACAATAGATAAATAATCAGCTCATCAAACCACCATCTAAAGTAACTATCAAATATATCAACCAGTGCAATCTACTGCCACACCTCTAACAGCCATTTAATTATATTCATTAGATATAAATATATACGCACGTTTTTTGAACACTGCATACTGAAAATTAATTCTGAAATTTAATCCAAACATTTTTATTAATTCTTTTATTTCAAATTTTTTATTTTTTTATTTTAGCGAATGAAAATACTTTTAAAATCCCTCAGATGAACACTTAATTAGTTACTGCATTGACGAATAAATAGACATCCAGAATTTCCAGTCATTAATTATGAATCACATGAAATTCTATCCGCTTATTATTTTGTCAATTACCTTCAATATCACTCATCGTAGAGTGAGTCTGGAGGCGACCACCTGTGACATTTCTTTTGATTTGTGGCGTGGGAAATGACATAAGATCGAAGTGAAGATCAATTAATGTTCTCTAATATGTAGCCTTTTTAAAGCTCTACTCAGTTTCTTGTTCTATTTGTCAAGAAACGTGAGATGAATTTTGAATTTACCATTAGTGCAATAACTTCATTTTTAAGGGTATTGAGCTGGATTGGCTTCAAGATCATTAATTATACACTGGTATCTGGATATATCTGTTTAGTATTCCTGCATATTTCATCTGTTCTTATGCAATTTTTCCAAAAACTTCGTTGTAGCAATGTGAGCAATTCAACACTTAATATTCCTAGTTTGTTCCAAGAGACAATACATTCAAAATGTTGGGAACTTATAACCCACTTACATTTTAAAAATATTTAATATTTTTAAAATGTAAGTGGGTTATGCAGTTTTCTGTCGAACAAGCCAAGTGGTTGACAGTCAGAACTAGTCCCATTTAATTCATTTGGGAGCATGACCAGGGCCAGATTAAGCGTCTTAGGAGCTCTTAAGACAACAAATTTCTAGGTGGTTTTTCTTCTCTAAACTATCAAAGACAAATATTTTTTTATATTGATTTTAATTTATTCTCTATATAGATAGCTTTAAAAAGCCCTCTTTTGGCAAAACATTTAATTACAGATCGCTTTCTGGAATTTTAGTTTCAGAATATAGTGTATAAAAAATGCACAGTTGAAATTTAAAAGTAACGTTAATTAAAATAATAAAAAAATTAATAGTAAAGGCTTTTCTAAACATAAATTAAATAATATTTATTTATATCATCGAACAATTTTAAAATTATAAAGCATTGCCATTTTTTTCCAGAAATCGAAAATAATATAAAATAAAATTTGCAGATAGTAATCAATTAAAGATATCACTAGACTGATGTTCCAAAATTGATTTGATCAATTATTAATATTAATCTTAACAAGTAGAACAGTCAGGCTTTTGTAATTAAATAAAAACACAAAATTGAATAGCCTTCTAAATACCACAAAAAAAAAATGTGAAGCCTCCGGCCCCCTAAGATGTAAGGCATCTTACTACTTTGCCAATTTAAAAAAAATATGGACAATAGCAGGCCGTAAATCCTGATAATAGATATTTAAATCTTTTGATTTCGGGAAAAAGATATAAAATTTTGAATAGCATTCAAGCATCTAATTTTGGAAGTCAGAAAAAAATTTAACAAGTACCTGATGAATCAAATTGTAGTTTAATATGGCCGTTCAACAAGGTCGGCGCAGTATTGAGGATGATAAGAGATCAGGATAAAAATCATTATCTACAATGGATGAAAAAAATTGACATTGTCGAAGGAATTATCAAAATGCCCGTCGAAACATTTTTGCCACGATTGCAAAATGTTCGCCTGCTTTCATGAGACGCTAGGAACAAGATCTTCTTAAGATAAATTCCTGGCTGTCTCATCACGAACATATGCCGAGTCCAGTTACTTGCCAAAATATCACATTCTAGCACTTCTGCAGCTGGTGTATTTCCCTGATCTGCCTCTTTTATTTTTTTTAATTATCAAACTAGAATTTGCTTAAGGAATAAATATTCTAAAATTTTGGTAATTATTGATAAAGGCACTTGATGATAATGGTAATACCACACCTCCGTTTCTAGAGTTCATGTGGCCCCTTTCTGGTTTGGTATAGATGTAGGTGGATTTTATTAAAAAGAGATAGAGAGAGAGAGAATTAAATTGCAATCAATTAGAAAGAAACAAACAAATGATAAAATAGGAATACATGTAACATAACAAAAATGAAAAAACTAGAATGAAAAATATCTGGAGGGCAATAAAATTGGATGAATGAACATGATATTGTACAGTATGAGCGAAGGAATATTGGAATTCATACTTATAGCTTTAAGAAAAAGATAATGAAATTACTGTTTCTCAAGATAGTTATTTCGAAAGAAGCAACAAGAAAATTGTTTTGAGATGTATTTGTTTCTTTTTTATGAAATAAAATCTGGAAATTTTTGGACATGCTTTTATATTTTTCTTATAAATAGGTTCAATATTTTCTATCGATATGTATCAAGTGTTTGGTGGCGCCAATGCTATCTATGATGCATCTGAAATATCGCCTAAATTTATTTGTAAGCAAGATTATGTAACAGTATTTAAAGGCAAAATAATTTTCAGAATTCAGGGTAGAAACCCCCACACTATTTAAATATAAAATTAAAACATTTTTTGAAAAACCTACTTCAGTTTTAAGATTAATAACTCAATGAAAGCATTTCTCGACGATGAATGCGATACTCATGCGTAACACTTACACAATACTTATATTTAATCATCATTTTCTAACATAAAAATAGAAAAGTTTTATTTGAACAAAATGTGAATGTACTAAAACATTTGGTACAATCATGATCATTTTGCAAGTACAGTAAAAGCATATACATTAAAAAAATCAATGCTAATTGGTTTTGTATTTTCAAAGAAAATAACGGGGAAAATTAATGATATACAATAAGAACTCTCCGCCTAACTTTTTTAAAAATATTTATATATATCAGGAAATGAGTTTTCTCTACTGGGACAGTTTATATAAGTACCAAATTAAGAGTAAGGACCAAGATGATTTTATTTTAATTGTTCGACAATTCGTAAATTTTTCAAAATAAAACAATTTTCTAAGAAATTGAAATCGGTACAAAAATAAATGATACACAGCGACATAAACCTATCTCAAATGAGACACATATTTATCAAATATCAATTTTTATAGACAGGATATTTTAGCTCAATTGTCCTTCATTTATTTTTATGTATTTCACAATGAAAACGCCCATTTATTTTTGACAAAATGATCTCAGACTAATTGTCTTTTTAAACAGAACTCTGTGGGGGTTTGGGAACCATTTGTTTGTGAAGGTCCCGCTACCATTGGGTGGCACTCATTGATATTCCTCCTGACAACAACCGCAGCCAATTTTAAATTGAAATCATTTTTCGCCAATGACCTCCAGCAGGGTGATTTAAAATTAAAAAATCGTTTCACCCATTTTATTGCTGCTTCTTTTTTTGCTTTCGGATTGGTTGATGGATGGATGAGATTTATCAACAATCGAAGAAAAGGCTATTTATCACAATTGCATTGAAAGGTTTATTTTGTTGATCTTTTTGTTACTTGGCTACTTGTACCAGGCAGAGTCTGGGAAAAAGTTCAAATGCATTAAACTGTGAATTTCCCTATTGATTAATGTCTTTTAATTGAGTGTTTTTAGTGAGCAAATTAAATTATAGATTTATCAAGCTATTTATATTGGGTGATAAATTGGATAAAGAAGAGATCTTAAAGGCTAGAAATATTTATGAAAAAAAGAATCAAGAAACAAATGGGTTTTGGACAGTGTTTCACTTAAATTTCATAAAAATCATATAACAAAAGCGACACACTTCTTGAATCTTGGTTTTTTTTTATTAGAATGGATAAATATGCTCGAAGCTAAACAAAAGTAGAATCTTAGTTTTCTGCGGTTTCATATTATTTTCCATGACAATAAAAATATAAAATAAAAATGATCTATGCAGACTCTCTATTTTGATTGTAATAAGATAAACTATATGCAATGCCATGGTAAGTTCATCAGCCCAATTAAGAGCATAAAACTAATCATAAAATAACTTTTCTTATTTAAAGGCATTTAAATTTCCGAGTAAAACTTATCAATGGAAGGAAATCAAATTGTATGCACACACTGCAAAAGGCATGAAAAGACGAATTCCGCAAGTAATAAAAAATAAAAATACGATGCTCTCGGAATTGGAATCGTATCCATAATTACAATAAAAACAAGAATTATGTAAAATTTTATTAATGCCTGATAAAAAAAAAATTGCGTTCAGAATTGACAGATATAATGAAGCTTACGACAATGATCTTTTAGTTATCGTCATTCGGATCTCTTGGGTTTATGTGCCATATATTCTAATAATGTATTTAATTCCTTTATTATTTATTTATTCATTTGGCATGTATATTTTTCTTAAGTTTTCCTCAGTTTATATAAGAAATTTGATTTAATTCTATTAGCTAATTATAGCTCTAAATGTCTCCAAACAAAGAAAGCTATTTTATGGTCCTCCTGTATTCACTTACTGTAGCTTGTTTGGCTTTAGAAATATCAATCAGATTTTCATCAATCTGCAGCTTCTGAGTTATGTTTTTATAAAGCCAATCCTAAAATAATATGTAAATGTAATCTGTAAAATATGTCTATTTACACTGAAAAAGATCGCATAAAAATCATTATTTTCATTTTAAAAGATTCTAAATAACAATATCGCCGTTTCCCCACCATCAGATCAGCAAGATTAAAATCTTTCATTTTCGATCAGTTTCATTTAAGAATATTTTAAGAGTTTTGTTGATTTTATAGCTGATAAAATAAAGTATTTCGTTTTTAGTTCTCTTTAAATGCATTTGCAGTGAATCTAATAAATAAAAAAAAAGCAGAAGTTGTTTGACATGTTTACATAAATGATTACAATTTTATAATGGAAGGGGGAACTAACTAACGTTTCTAGAAAACGAAAATGCCCATAGAAGAGCAAGTTATAAACTAATTGCCAAAGAAATATAAAATCTAGAATAATACAGCAACTTTTGAAGAAATATGGACAACTGTCTTCTAGCATATATGCATTATGTTTTCGTATGAAACACTAGTACAAAATAGTCTCTACCAAGAGTCAAAAAGAAGGCGCCTGTATATCGGAGTCTTTATCCTATGTGCTCTATAGGATAAATCCTTTATATAGATCTACCAAATTTTTTTGAAACGTACATTGGAGGGTGAGAATGTGCTTTTCCCTATTTTTTTAGAAATTAATTAATTAAAAATTAAGCAAGATTTTGAAAATTTTCCTTTATAACACTCGAGAAAATAATTGCACAAAATTGATTATTATTATTTCATTTATTTATCATATAATCTATTGTATCATAAGTTCTAAAAATTTTCATTTTTAAGTATACCTATTTCTTTGTCATACAAAATTTCGATGAATTTTGAAGATACTTTTGAATATCTTTTTTGCATAATTTTCGAAACTGTAAACATATTTGCAAAAATTTCAAATCATTTTCCTTTTTTTATATCAAAGGTTTCAATCATGTTTTTTTTTTCTATTGTTGAAAACTAAAGAAGAAGAATTTCTCTTATTTTCTGTACAATTTACTTGAGGAGATGGTTAGTGAAATTAAACTTCCTCAAGAGATAACGTGTAATATGCAGTATATTGCTCAGGTACTTCAATTCTTAAGAACCTTAAAATGTCTTGAGATTTCACTTAATTAGGAAGACTCATATACCTCATTAATAACTGCAATAACACTGCTTTGACGTTTGTAACAATTTGATACCTAAAAATATTAGCAAATACTTTAATTTTTATACTTTTAAAAAAATACACCCAAAGGAATCATGAGCAGTTATGCATAAAATATTTATGCGAATTTAAATACAGCTAATATTCCCTGCAAACTATTTATTCTAAAATTAATTCTCAAAGTGACTAGTTTTAAAATAATTCGTTGAGAATTTTATTAAAATATATCTCGACAATTCTAGAACTTCCATAGATTCTTAAATGTTTTATGCATATTTTAAAAATACTTTTTTTCGCAATCTAGATATGGGGAAAAAACTGCTAATGAAATTACTTTGTTACAGTGATTCATTTTATAAGATCGGAACACAGCTGAAACATCATACCTAAACATATGGTAAAAAAAAGAAAAAAAATTATTGAAAATGGTCATTGTTGGCTTATAATTGAAAGCATAGCATTGCAACATAAATTGTGTGCAGTATATTCATACTTCTTTTTCAAAATGATTGCAATGTTTCAAAATCTTATGATCAAACCAAGCATCAACTTTACTTTGCAATGATTCAGAGCAGAAAAAAGCAATTACGTCAATTCAGCGTAGAATTTTTGCTTGATATAACTTTGCAAAAAACGGTATGGGTGCGGTCCTTTTTAAGAGAAAAACACATTTTTGATCGGGGCGGCGAATCAACCAACACAACAATGGAATGCATGCAATCTGATTTCACTCTCAGATTTGTTCCTATCTCGAGAAATCGAAACGCGTTAAAAATCGGACTCGGGCCTTGTTGATCGAACTGCTTCCAAGACGTAAACAAGGTCTGGATCGTTGGGTCCGACTCTTTTGTCCAATCTTTGAAGGAAATCCAACATCTACAAAGACGACGAGGAAGAATAGGATCAGGAATCTTTTGTCGACAATAAAGCCTCCTTATTCCTCGACCCGTGAACGGGGTCAGGGGTCAGTCAGAGACTCTTTTCCAAAAAAGAGCATCGTCGGTGACCCCCTCCTGGTAATTGCGGGGGTGACAGGGGTGCCGGATGAAAAGGGACACCCAATGCCCAATAATAGCACCCTGGAACTGGACTCGCGATTACCAGTGGATTGGAAGAGGTGGATGATATCCCGGGCTCACGCTGGGAATGGGGTCCTCTTGTTCATAAGAGGGGGTTAGAATCCATAATTCGCGGATGGGAGGATCCAGAAATGGAATCGGCTTAATGCCCCAGTGGAGATTTGGGACTGTAATCTGGGTACTTAGCCTCCCCTGGATGGATTTGCTTTTTGATAGTTGGGTCAATGATCCTCCCAGAATCTTTCTTGTAAGAAGTAATGCTGATGGATATAAATTATGCTTTACGCTAATAAGGGGTTTTAAAGATTCATTGCTTTATTTTCTTATGTTTAATGGTCTTTAAGAAGGTTTATTTTAATCTTTTTAAAAGGGAATGTGACCTGCATTCATTTTTTTATTGATAGCCTGAGGTTGGAGCAAAGTGTTTGTAAACATTTTGGTGAAAATGTAGTTCTTTGCCGGCTGAAAATGATTCAGGATTTATTCCAACTCCTTTTGGATACATTTTTTTCTTCAGGATCCTACCTAAATGAAAGATATTTTGTCGTTTGCGTTATCCTTTGTAAACTAAAGGAATCGCCTCTTGAAAATAACAGTGGACTTCTGTTTACTTACGAGGAAAGGCATTTTATTCTAACTGCTTTAAGGAGTTCCAAAATAGGATCCTATTTTTCTGATGATCTCTCTTTTACTTTCGAGTTTAATGCGGCATTTATCCATAAATAAAATTTTTATCGTCATTCTAAGAAAGAATTGATGTTGTGCTAATATCTAAATTGTACTTAGCAGCAGAATCAGTTTTTCTTTTTCTTTTTTTCACAAAGATAAATCTATAAATGAAACAGACCAGTATATCATTACTATTTACAGGAATCTGGTTTTATTTTCATCTATAACTTGATGCATGAGATTCAATAAAGGATTAGTAACAAATTTGATTTTTCTCGCGAGAATTAATATCTATTTTTATAATACTTCTATGTACCTAATTTTCATTCCAGTAACTTGTTAAAAATATTCGTAAATTTCCACAAAATTAGCTTATTATGCTATATTATAATATATGGATTCTCTTGTAACTGAGAGATAAATAGCTTTGGCATGGGAAACTTCTATAAAACGCATAATTTTTAACCAAAAAGATCCATCTGATTCCGCTCCTGCTTCAGTGTTATTCGAAACATAGTTGTGACATAAAAACGTGCTCAGTAATATTTTTAAAATTTTTGCTTCTTTATTAAACAGTAGGTATGCATTACCGATTTGTGTATACATCAAAATTCATCAGAGTGTGCTTTTCGATATGTCTATTTCTGATGAAATTTCTATTCCACAAACAGAAAAATTATTTAATACAGAATGATTTCACTGTACTTGGGTGATAGGATATAGAGAGGGATGAGTTAAACTACTTGATAAATCATAAACTCTGGACGTTTCTATGGACAGAACAAAATGGCATGCAAATGGCAAGATGAAATTTAAAAACTAGATATACATAGCCACCTCTGGTATATAAAAATGTATTATTTTTTAAAGAAAATAATGATAGTATAACCCTCTAATAATTTATTGTAATTTGAATTTCTTCACATATACCATATATTTTTTTACTCTCTTCACATCCTTTTAACAATAAGCTTCGAACTTACTGGAGTGACTCCTCCAGCAGTTTTTTCGTATACTCTCTATTGAAACTGTAAAGTGTAATAAAATTATGGACCTTGGAAAAATAATGTTACGAATACTCAGATATTTGTTTTCAGAATTCCGATCAGAAGACTTTGGTGCTTAGTAGTATAGTAAAAAAATTGGAACATGTTTATTAATTGTACGTCATTTGCCAAAAATAATGATGCAATAATTTGTTAGAGAGTAATATTTGGAGATTTTTTTTGCCGCTATTAAGCGCTTATATACTTTTAAGATAAAAATACAAAAAAAACCATTAATGTATTTTTGAATGCTTTTTTTCCCAACAGATTAAAAAAGGCCTTCACTCCCGAAAAAGAAATGCAGTTGTACTCAAAACATGACAAATCATATTCCATTTATTTAAAGATTGCTTTTTTGAGCTATCACTTATACATACATGCGAAAGTATAGACTGATAGATGGTCAGCTTCAAAAGATTGATTCAAGATTGTATCAAAATTAGATAAGAATATATAATCTAGATTCTTTAACTGTGAGCCAATGTTGTCTATGTTATAAAGTTTTATAAATATTGCACTTACACGCATGCGAAAGATGTTTTTACTACAGACGTTAATCCCTAGATGTGTCAGCGGACTTGCAAAGTGCCGTAAGTGATAACATCAACAAAACAATAAATGAATATGGGTCCAAATTCAAATGCACATCTACACTTTGGTGACACCGAATTTTAACAGCTTAGTGCAAAAGTGTTTCTTATTCACCGTGTTCATAAACAAACTGTAGGAATTAGACAACCATAGGGGAAGGTCATAGACGGTGAAAGAGAGCCATAGTTCCAAAAGGGTATTTTTCGGAAATCTGAAATATAAAGATTCGTCAAATTCACAAGTTTGACATTTTTGATGATTACAATACTTTCTCTTTGTAGACTCAGAGTGCAAGAAAATAAGGAAATAGTTAGAAAATGGCCAACTGCATAAAAAAATATTTATCTTATATTCTTTAATGCATATACAAAGTTTCGGATTTCTATTAATCAAATTTGGAGAGATATTTTATTTTTAAATTTAGGACGATTAATCATGAATTTAAACTGGAATATTTCTTTAATAAATTTAAATTAATTCAATACAGATAATATTCATATATATATATTTATTTATTAGTACATCGTACAATGACATGATTAACGGACTTTATATGCTGGAATCCTTACATATAAGTTTATAAGAATTGATATGGATAAGTTCGTAGACTACATCCATTAATTTGACAAAATTCCTCTTTACAATAAATTAAGATATTCATAGTGCACGGATAATTCGTAGATAAATATCTTTTAATAACAGCGATTTTATTGACAATTTTAAATTTAAATTATTTCAATAGTCATTATATTTTCTTAAAAAATTGCAACTAATATAATCAAGGGGAAAAAATCTCAAATTATACAATGACTTTTTCTAATAAAGAAGTATCGCACAAAAGTT
Organism: Argiope aurantia; assembly: GCA_026543865.1. NCBI lineage: Eukaryota > Metazoa > Arthropoda > Arachnida > Araneae > Araneidae > Argiope > Argiope aurantia. Next base: position 265,783 of record JAPMOR010101494.1, read on the forward strand.
AGCAGAGTGCAAGAACAAACAGTAACTAAGTGGATATGATGTATATTATGTTACTTATTGTTTATTTATTAAATTAACTTTTTTGGAACTTTTCCATTTTCGACTTCTTTCCCTCCAAGGAAAAAGAAGCCGTTATCTATAAGTTCGGACATAAATGATATAATAAAATATTCGTTAATGTAATTAAACTCAAATTAATTATTAAAATTTAAAGGATTTTAAAAAATTTAAATTACTGTTTTTTAAATTATTTTTGCTCAAAATTATTGAAAAGTGTGAAATATTTCACAATATTATAAATTTTTTTCTCTGCACCATGAGAAGTCGCTGCAAATTGCAAAATGATTTCTAGCAGGATGATTGATGAGCTAGATTCTGTGCAAATGTGAGGGCTGGTAATATAAAAGTGTCAAATATAAAGACAACTGGTAGAAATAGAATAGTGTTGAAACATTTTAGGTCTGTGATCAGTCAGTATCATTGTATGCAATGTTTCCCGCGATGTAAAAATTTTAGATTACGTAACGCAATGACCAGATCAGTTATGTTGATGATTCATATTAAGCCTTCAATCACATCAAGATTCTATATTATAGTTCAGTCAATCAGATTTCTTCAGATTTGGAATCAAATAATTTTTCCTTTTCTGTTGCACGGAATCCATCATGATGTAAAATGCGCAGGCATACTGCTTTGGTAAATCATAACAGCACTGCTTTAAACAGCAGAATAATGTTAGAAGTTTTAAGATTTGGAGGAACAAACTAATTTATTGGAAGGTTGGCTAAAATTAGAACTAATTGGTGGTATAAGCGAAATAGAATGATCCCAGACAACTAATCATCCATATAACTAAGTAGACACTATTAAATTTCCTTCATTTGTATATAAATTTTTAAAAAATTCATTAACATTAGATTAAAATGATTAAACTTGGAATACTGAAATATTATTTAGTTTTGCTCAGTAATATCAAGTTGGGGCAGACTTATAATGGTATTCCAAATCTACACGAATCAATTATGAATATATCTTATATCCATAATTAAGTTCATTAAAAATTGGCTACCATTCATTTATCTGGACAATCGTTCATTTATCTGAACAATTTCCTGTTAATGTTAATGCACAAAAAAATGACTTCTTCTCGTGCACTAAACATGTTGTCTTCCCATCCAAGTTTTCATGGTTTCCTCGAGTGTATATTCCAGAGAATAAATAGAATAGGAAATCTTTTCCTTCTTTCTTTTTTTTGGAATGATTTGGAATGATTTCTTCGGAATGATTGTATAAGAAGTAATGGTATAAAAATAGAGAATTTTTCGATAAGTGACTTTATACAGCTATTTTATGATTAAACAATTAAGTAGTGATTAAACAATATTTAAACATATAAAAGTTTACCTATAATTTTTTTTCTCTTTTTGCATTTAAAAAGTTAAAGCAATGCACAAGTCAGTATTAAAAAAAAAACGATCAGAATTTATTGCAAAAATATTCATACACTAATCATTTAATTAGAGAATTTTCTGGGAGAAATAAGAGAATGGCAAAAGGGCAAGGTAGAAGATCTCTTCTTACAGTTATTATATCAGATCCAAACCATTTCTTTTATTCCATTCTGCTTAAATTAAAGAATCTTCTTTTCATTTCAAGATTAAAGAGCAGAATTACCGCACCCATAAAATCTTGTATTAAAGAAATGGATTTTAAGGGTTAAAATTCTGTGACTGAAAACTTTTTTGAAATTATTATCACTATTATCATTTAATTTCTGTAAAGAAATTTCAAGAAATATGAATTTATTTTACTAAAATAAAAATGAACACCTGTTTCTACACGAAACATTTGCATAATTTTCAACATTATTCATTTATTTTCTTCATTCTGTTTATTCTAATTGTAAAAAATGTGACTTTTAAATATATGGGTAAGTACAGAAATAAAAATTCATCCAGAAAGAAGTTGCTGATTTAAATTAAACTCTAAAGGTCAGAACAGTTCCAGTACCGGTTTTTGCTACATTTTCTTAATCCTGTAAATAAAGTTATCAAGTAATATTTTCTCGATTTACTTGTTTTATGGGAGGGAAATCTGTCTGTGAATAATGAAGTAATGGAAAAGATTTATGCTTCGAAATCTTAGTATCATTTTCTGTTTTTATCTCTTTTCGTAAATAAAGTCTTGAAATCATGTGTTTCTATAGTCAAATTGTTTCTACTTTAACCAGCAAGAATGGACAAAATTTTTCGTATATACTCCAGTCAGTACCAGGGTATTATTACGTATGCAAATGGCAAAAAATAGTTACGAAAGGGTCTGTTTTAGTGCTATTGATCTTTGGCCATTTATCATTGGAATGTGGTAAATATATAAGCCGTAGAAAACCGACATATATTTTTTTTATTTCAGAAATTTTAGTAGAAAACCGACATATATATATATATATTTTTTTTGGCCGATTGAAATCAAAATTTGGTACAGAACTACAACTCTAGTCACAATATGACATACTGTAACATTCCCCGTTTCCCAGTACTGATAAGACATTTACAGCCAGCTGTGTCTTCGCTGTTAATTACTAAACTCCTCGAGATAGCCAGATGGTGAATTTTTTCACCTGGGTGGTTTCGCATCTGTTCATTAGCGACTACAGTGAAGGACCACATGTGGGAATTCCTCGCCCAAGAGATATTGATAGTACCTTCAAAGAGAAAAGGGTGTCCAAACATCTGGATGCTAAATGTTTCTCATTGTGAAAGGATTATGATAACTCCGTGCTCCAGAATAGTCAGTTATGAAAGATGCATCCCTAAAAGGACTTTCCCACGACCGACTGGCGCCGCTGAGGGTGCATATTGCGGAACCAAAGAGAGCTCAAATGACCAATGTAAATTAAGAGGCGGAGATTGTTGCCGAAATAAAGTGCGAAGATTTTTTTTTTTTTTTTTTTTGGATAGGAGAAGAAACGAATTGCAGGCAGATTGTTGGACTACGCCCACGAGTTCGGAGTCCAAGAACTACCCCTGGAGTTGTCGTGTTGACAAACAACCTGTTAGTTCCCTGTGATTGATGGAGAACTCCGTATTGATGGAGAACTGAGTTTCAAGATAAATCCTCGACTTCGACTGTTGTGTCTCCTACTACAGGTGTAAATAACTATGCATTTAATCAAGATTAGAACACGTTGTTCCTTTGTATATATAGGGCTGTAAAATAAAGAATTGTCTGGAAATACGGCTTCGTTATTTGATCAGTCTAGATTAAGACATTACAATACTTTTTTAAGTTATCGCGTATCTATGCTTATGAAAATACAGACCGACTGATGGTTAATGAATTTGGTTTTAAATTTGATAAGTATCTTCATTTATGATATTAACTAGTGTAGCAAATTTTATATATCTATCTATCTTCGTCTTGAAAATATTGGATTTTCTTATATACGGGCAACAGGCATATTTTAACTCAAATCGCTAACTCAAACTCAATCTAACTCAAAGCGCTTTTGAGTTATAGTGTTCATAAACAAATAGCCATATTTCCAGAAACGTTTTTTTTTTCTGGACTCAGCGAAGTTTAAAACATGAAGATTTGACGAAATCCCAAGTTCAATTTTTTTGATCATTTCAAACCTGTCTCTTTGAATGCTTCGTGTAAAAAATTTTTAAAAAATTAAAACTATCTAAAATCTTATATTTGGTAACTATATTTGGGATCCAAATATTGCACTTAGAGCTTGCTCGATAACTATAATATTTATGATTTAAAACTTGAACTCCTACATTTGCTGACTAGAAAGAGAAAATATCAAAACAAAAGCAGTAGTACTATTAAATTTTAAGTCTCGTGATTAAGCGAACAGCAAGCATATCATGATAAATATTAAGTTGTTCGGAAAGTCATTTCGTTTTTTTCCTAACAGAGGACTTAATTGTATTTTTTTCAAAGCCAACTTCACACTTAAGCCGCAAAATCGTTATATATTTTGACAGCTGATATAGCACGATTTACTTGTGAGAAAGTTCGATTGATTCTACTCAATAGTTTAGAGGTGGTGCTCTTTCAAATACGTCAAATGAAAAACAGTATTTCGGAGCACATTGTTTTTGTTTTTTTTCTATAGAAAAGATAAAAAAGCTGCCAAGAAAAAAAAACGATGTGTATAGAAAAGATATGTTGACGGAAGGCGAATGCCAAAACTGGTGTTTACAAAATTTCGATCCTGCAATTTTGATATATAAGATGTACTACGTTTTGGAAGGCAAGTTGAAGCTGATGAAGGCACAATAATGACATTAATTGATGCAAACCGAGAAATAATGACTCGTGAGACCTTTGAGAGATTAAATTTACCGAATTGGACCATTAATGATTATTTGAAACACCTAGATTTAATCTCAAATATCGACATTTGGGTTCCTAATGTTCTTACGGAAAGAATTTGCGCCGTCGCTTTCACATCTCTGATTTGTTTCTGAAAAGTCAAAATAATTATCCATTTTAGAGACGCATTATCACTGGGGATGAAAATATGCTATTTGCTTGGTGCGATTTCAAAGGAATTTTTGGTCGAGCTTCCACCGGATAACACAACGATCAATTCTAAAATGTATTACTATCAGTTGGACAAACTGAATGTTGTTGTTGTTTCTTTTGGCAATTGCCATGGACAAGCCCGCTGTTAAGAAGACAGTGATTTTAAGCCGGTGGGGGAGCGTCTCTTGTTTTTATATTAGCGCCAACTAGGGTCAAGAGTACGACTCTGCTACTCACGCATCATTCATTCGCTTGCACAGCCCCTTTTTACAGGAGGGCACATCCACACATCTCACAGATAGAACAACGGAAAAACAACCATGACCAAACCGGGACTCGAACCCAGGATGCCCAGATCAAGTCGCGCTACCCCTATGCCAGGATGCCGGCACAGAATGATTCACTTAAACAAAAATTGCCATAATTTATCAATAGAAAAGGTGTAGGTCAAAAACTTTACAGCCTCTTTTCTCCAGATCTGGTATCTTCCGATTACTTTTGTTCAGTTTCTACAAAAAATTTTGATGGTAAAATCTTTATTTCAAATAAAGAGATCAAAACTCACCTAGATCAGTATTTTGTCAGCAAAAAATAAAAATTTTATGAGCGTGGAATCATTCTACTGCTAGAAAGATGGACCGGAATGGACAGTTTATAATTCAATAAAATATTTATTCACTATATGAAAATTGTCTTTCCTTTTCATTAAAAAAAACTTTTTGAACAGCCTAATAATACCAATTAATATAGGAATGCTATAGAAAAAGGAAACAAATTTAAGTTGCCGAAATAATTTCTACAAATTCAGCACTGCCGAAGGTAAAACAACAGAGTTGAGTAGAATGGTTCGTTAGGCATTAAAATCGTCTCATCATGAAAAAGCAAAATATATTCTTGAATCAACTCACATGATATCATGGCCATATGATAAATGCAATTGATCTTGACGTCAAACATATCTTTGTTTCTTGGATTTTGTATATAGCACTATGCCATTATTCCATTCCCCTTTTGCTTTTGCATAATGCGCCAGTAATTGAAAGTTGAAAGAACAGCATAATGAAATATTTTCTTATAAAGACATATGGTAGGTAAATGGATGAAAACTTTTAAAACTAGTTGGATAAATTTTGTTACTCAAAATTTGATTTTGCTTCCCTTCAATGTCAAAGAGAAAATAAAATCTTTAGAATGTATAGAGTATACTTCAATGCAAAAATGTTCATAAAATTGGCACATTTTTTTTTTGCATTAATTGCAGCTATAAGTAAGCATTTCACTTATTAATACTGTTATAGAAAAATCCGTCTCTTGGGTATACGGGGAAATTTCCAGCCGGTTCAATAAGAAATAACGATATTCTAATCTCAATACGCACTTAACGGACAATTATAACTCTTAATAAAAGTGAAATTTTCCAACAGGTTCAATAAGAAGTAACGATATTTTGATTCTTACTTTATACACGCTTAACGGACAATAATAATCTATACTTATAATAAAGCTCAATGTGTGTGTGTATGTTGGCGCTCTACAGGACAGACCTCTTGACCTACAGCTAGCCAATTTGGCATGTGTATACCTTGGAGGTCGGGAATGTGCACCTGGGAGTTATTTTTTCGAATTTTTAATTAGAATTTTATTTATTTAAAAATTAAGCGAAATTTTGGCGTGTTTCTGCTATAACTTCCGAAAATATTACCGCACAAAAAGATTTTTACATGAAGTTAAAGATCAAAAATTTATCTTTTAAATAATACCAATGTTTTAATCTTAAAATTAAATTTCTATTTTTAATGAATTTTTAAATAAATATTTTAACTATATTTTTCAACAATTTTTTTCGTACAAAATAATGATAAAATTTAAGCTGCACGAGCACGTTTCGCATTCATGGGAAAAAATTGGCTTTTTTCAAAGTGTTGCCATCACATTGATTAAATCTCCAATTAAAAATAAATTAAATCTTTTTGGAAATGAAATCTGCAAAAATATAATTTTCGGCACGTGTCTGTAGGAAATGAAACAAATAAGAAATATTATTTTTTCTAAAAAATAAATTCAAGAAAAATTATTTTATGATCTTTTACACTATCTATATTATTAATCCAATAAATTAGTTTTATTTTAAGGCAAGTTTTGTTTAATATGAACAGGATATCCATTCAAATCAGGGCCACACAGCTAATTTGTAAACCTTTAGTAAGACACAGATCTGTTAAAATGGTCTAAATGGAAAATGATTATATTTTATGTAACTTGCTTCAATAAATGCTCTAATAAATAACGAATTTTTGATTTTACATAAAGTTTCTGCTGTGGAAATCATGATTAACAAAATGATCTTGAAACACTAATATTTTAAATAAAAAGAGTTAATTTCCAATCAACTAAATCAATCACTTAAACTGACTCATTTATGAAAATTTGAATATCACTATTGAATGAAAAAAGGATAATTTTAGATTTTCCATCGATTGTTTCAAAGAAAATACGCCAATCAGCGCGCAGGTTTCTCAAGATTAATTGGCTTAAGATTATGAAAATGTTGAGTTCTTCTAAATTTTTAACATTCAAAACTTCATAAATAAGTCTTAGTTGATCGTGTAAAATAGAAACATTCATTCATTTATTTAAAATTTGGTTTGTCCAGAATTTTTCTCAGAATATGTTACCTTACTGCATTAAATTTAGACTTCATAATTTTTGGAATATATTTATAGGCCAGAACAAAATTTTATTAATGATTTCATTTGAATCCTTTTGAAAGCAAAACTAAAAACTGAATTTTATGCTGAATCACAGAAATTTTTGTTCAATTATTGTTTGAGATATTACATAAATGATGAAAAATATTTTGTAGTTCATATAAGATTTAAATACCGAGCGATTCTGTTTGCAATACTCACATTCAATAGTAACAATAATTAATAAATAACAATAAAGATGATAAATAAAATAAAACGCTTGGTTTTATTAAAAAATATCTTTGTATTAATTGAAATTTCATCATTTCCACTTTAAATTAAAGTTGGTTTTACCGGAAATGACAACAAATTAGCAAAATATATATAGTGAACGAAACGATCTAAACAATAGTATAAGTTTGGTATGATTATCAAAATTGGAAGATTAAAAATGTTTTGTTTGAGAATCTATTAAGAGACCAATTACTTAAAATATTTAATGAAAATTGTATCGAGCGGTAATACTGGCGAATCAGCTGGTCGCCAAAGGCGGCTAGTGCTTTATAAAAGAGAAAAATTATTTTCAGATTAAAAGGAATTTCTACATTGGCAGTTTTCAATATGAACTAGCATTCTCAGAGAGGTGACAACCTTTTGCTTCCTTCTTTTTCTTTTACAGTTATTCCTTTAATTTGTGTATATTATGGTATCATTTAATGCAAAATTTCATGTGAGTTAATGTTAGAATTTCAATAAATAAATTGTAATTTTTTTTTATATTTAAGTTGCCATACACTCACATTTAACAAATTAGTCCGGTTCTGCCGTGCATAATTTAATGAGTAACTTGCTTAGAAGCAGTATAGAATTTATTTTGGTGTAAATCTCAGAATTTTCAATCATGGTGAATTAATTAGGAGCAAACTTAGCTGGTTCTTCTTTAGCATACATAAATATGCTTATAGAAGTAAATATTTTTTAGTACAATTTATATTTCGACAACTTTGAATTTATGCGTATCTCGGAAGAAAGATAATTTTTTCTGAAAGCTAGAAAATCTTTAAAAAATATACCTGCATTATAACATGCAATATTTTAATAGGATCAATCAAGAAGAAAACCTTGATCGATTAAAATTCAACAGTTCTTTCTGAAGAAGATTGTGATGCTTGAAACAACTTTGACAAAAATCGAGGTGAAGGGGTAACTTAAAAAAAACTACAGAAGACACAATTAGTTATGAACGGATGAATCAAAGAGATGATGGTGGAACAGAATAAAAACAATGACGCTAAAGTGGAGCCAGACGAAAACTCAAAAGTCAGGCCAGGAAATTTTGCAAACCCTTCAATCCTGAAAAATAACATTCCAATAACATTCAGAATCTTTTACTGAACATTTACTTACTACTTACTCATATGAAATGTTAATCCAACAAATGATTGTTAATTCATAGTCTTAATCACTTTTTAATAAAGTTTTAAAAATGAATATGTATACATTTCATTTCGGTACATTGTGTCGATTTTTTTTCTTCTAATTAAAACGAATGGATAATACAAATAATGCTGTGTGGTCTGTTTCTTCTTCTGACCTTGTATACTTAAAGAAATATCTTTTTTTTTTTAAAATCTTAGAAATGCTGATCATTTGGATGTAGTGATGGCTTTGGCTTGGACAGGACATGATCATAACTAGCCGTGTCTACTATAATTCCTTAAAATTCACTTCTCAATTTCACCACCCTGGGAAGATCATGAATGTTCTGTAATAGAATAGGTTTAGTGTACTATGATTGAACTCCGTTTTGATAGACTATGTGATTTCCAAAAGACTGAATAATTAATGATCCACACATTTTATAGGTTAGAGAACTGAAGAAACTTAGTTTATATAATGTACTCTGTGGAAATGGAGTAAATATAAATGTGTTGAATGGTATATATATATATATATATATATATATATATATATATATA
>JAPMOR010101494.1:275087-290138 GCA_026543865.1 Argiope aurantia
AGTTATCTTTAAAAGAATGTTGTAACCGTTAGGCATTTTTATCTTCTCTCTCTGAGTATGGGAAATGTAAAAGTCATCAGTTTTCTAGAGCGTATGCAGAATTATTTAAATAAAAAAGTGGGAATTGGAGAGCATTTTAGATGATATTAACATGAATTAGTTTAAGATAAAAATTGAGAATTAGGACGGAAATAATGAAACTTTGTTAAATTTTTGAAAATTGTACTTAAATGGGACATTTAAGCTTGAATCGCCAGAGATATTTATTGTTGCGATTAAATGTGCTCTGTATAGGTTTCTAATAATAACAATATAGTTCTTCATATAAATGAATTGTTAATTCAATTTTCAGCATTTTTTATTCTATAGTATGAATTTTTAAAACTGTAAATCATATGGTCGATTGAGGTGATATATAAAAGTAATGCTATCGACTTTTTATATTGAAAAGCAAAAAAAAAAAAAAAAAAAAAAAAAACTTACCGCAAAGAAAAATTGTTAAGAAAGTCCTTTTTGCATAAAAATATTTCATTAAAATTAATCAATAATTTATTTTTTATTGTAATATTAATTCTTTTACTCTAAGTTCCGTAATTGTTTTGATCCTAAAAGGGAATCTGGAAGAAAGATAGGGAGAATAATAAATGTTTCGGAGTATCTGTTTTATAGTTTATTCTATTTTCTATATTTAGAATACTTTCCTCCTTGTAACAAGAGATGATTTTTTTTGTCTCTTAGTAACATAAAATGATAGATGTTGAGATATCGTATTTGAATCTTAATTTCAGTGAATACATTAATATTAACTTCCTTAGGGTGCTTTACTAAGAATACTGGTTGTGCTTGATTTCAATTAAATTTCTAATATATATTTTCATGTTATATCTCTTATACTTAGCTTCATATTCATAGTTCCATAGTTCAGGATTAACTTAAAATTTTTTAAGCATCTAATTGTGATAGAAGTTTAAGCCTTATTATTTTAATAGTCCACACTTACTCCCTTTTTTTGTGTGCAAATATGCATTTATAAAAGAATCGAGTCCCATGGTATCATATGGCTATAAAAACTCAAGTATCTGAGTAATCTATTTCGAATTTCACTTTTTGTCTTTTGCTGTATTGTAGTTTGCAGTAGTAAGTACTGATTCCTTATATAAACTATGTAAATCTCATATGTAACAAGTAAAATTTTTGTCCTCTCCCTCCAATAACGGAAGAAAATCAGGCGATTAAATATTTTCTGAAATAATGAAATTGATTTGAATTTCATTGCAAAAATAAAAATTAACCTTGAAAATGATGCAAAAATATTTTTTTTTTCTTCAAATTTAGAAAAATTTAGCATAGTTACAAATTTTATATCATTAAAAAGACAAATACCCAAATTTTCTGATGGTGTGAAAATAAGTTTTGTGCAACAATATTTTAGGAAATTATTATAAAAAAATTTCATAATTTTGCTTAATTTTTAATTAATTAAAATTTAGCTAAAAGTTAAAAAAAATTTCTAAGTTCACTTTCTTATCTTAAAAAATATATCCGTGTTGGATTCAGTAGCTCTTGATTTAATGGTCTGTTCCATAGAGTACTAACTTGCATGCGTGTGTGCGTATCCACTCACTCACTCACACTCACTCACCCACACACGCATGCACGCACGCACACACACACATGCACGCCCGCACACACACACACACACTTTCCTTAAAAATTTTTCTTTCGTCGAGAAAGATGTCTAATTTTACCACTTCGAAACGTAAAATAATATATGTTGTGGCATCACAAGTGACTTTCAATTATATTGAAAATATAGATACGACGGCAGAAAAGGATGCGAAAGCCATTAGCTACTAAAATAAACAATATAAAAAATTAGAATAGCAGTTTTTTTTTTTTCTTTATGAGTGTGAAGCGAAAAAAAGTGGAAGAAAAAGTAATTTGTATGATTTCTCCCCTCCTCCCAAAAGAGAAAAATTCTTCGCTTTTAGTTTTTTTAAGGCAAAGAAAAACAGACAACTCCCCAATCCTTGGCCTAAAAATTATTCCGAAATCCTACCGCAATCGAAACAACCACCTTACTGAAAAAAATCCGACACCCAACCCCCAAAGGATTACCCTTCAAAAAAACCCCAGATCTATTCTTTAGGACTTCCTCCACAGTCATTTCTCCCAATGATAATATGCAGAGAAGAAAGGGCTTCAAATCAATCCTTCCGCGCGGGGAGTGATGCGGCGAAAGTAATAATAATAATAACAATAAAATAATAAAGTAGGAAAGGAGGAATGAAAGAGGAAAAAAATCCTCGAAATTTTACAAAAAAAGAAAAACCAACCTCTTCTTCCGCTCCACAATGATAATAACGCTTCTGCTGGTTTCTCCGATTACAGACAACGAATTGTTGAAAGGGGGCGAACGCCCGCCATTTTGTCAAAGGGGAAGCCAACACAATGGGGTCAGATCCGAAAAGGGGGTCAGGAAATGATGAGGATTTTGATCCGTTTGGGCTTTCGAGTGCTGCTCTCCCCGGCACAGTTTCAGTCCAGGGGCCCTAGGGCTACTTAGGGGATGCCCTCGACAGACAAGGGCACAAGCAGAGATGGGTCTTTGAACATTTTTAGTTTCTGAGAAAATGATTACCTAATATTCTTGAATTTCAAGAACACTTTTAATGCATTCGGATCAAGGTTTCTTGAATGTTCTCCACCCACGAGAAAGAAAGAAAAAAAAAAGTAGGAAAAGTGAAAAAATTTCTAATTTTTTTAGGAAGATTTCAGGTGCGCGAAAGAAAACAAAATTAGATAATAAATATTAATTTACAATAAATGTAGCGAGTTTTAACTTTATAAAGCCATTTGTTAAATTTTAGTGAAATGCATTGAATTTATGTCAATTTCCGTTTTGCATCCTCATCGTTATTTCTACTTATTGGCATTGAATATATCAAAGCAGATAAGGTATAAGAACAAGAAATCATCCGGACTATTCCCGGTTTAGATGAGAATGAAGTGAAGTTACAGCGCCGCGAAGTTAAAGGCACCGGACAGTTACGTTTTGATAGGGCATGGTGTAGAGTACTTTGCTCTATTAGAATAATTCATATACTCAATGAATAGAATAGATGTTGTTGAGCAGACTATTTATATTAATTATATAACAACCTTTTTAATTTTAAGATTTCCCAAGACGCTGAGCACCTACAGACAAAAAGGTCATAAAGGATCTTCCAAAAAGGATTGTTATACCGTTTGATGACCGAGAAAGGCTTAAGGTGAAGAAGTTGATTAGTTTACTCTAGTTTATCTTTTTGACTGCCTTCATGGCTTGGTATTTTGTAGGCCTGCTTTGTGCAGCATGCTTTGTCGTCCTCTTGGCTTCGGTTAGGACAACATAAGACTCTGCATACCCTATAGCAGAACGGATCGGTGTGGTTTACTGAATTGCGGAAGGTAAATCAGGATTTGCACGAATTGACATATTTGGTGTTTAGACATATCAACTCATTCAGTTTATTATATGCAGGAGTATTTTTTTTTCAATTTCTTAAATTATTTTATTTAGGTATTATTTTACTTTTTGCCCCAACTCTAAAGCACAGCATAGTGTAGTACCTTAAAAAACTTGCAAGAAAAAAAAAGAAAAGAAATTATTCGGCCTCTTTTTAAACAAGATATAATCGATTTAAAAAGTATGTTTCTTAAATAGTTGGCTGTTAGTATAAAATATAAAACTTTAACTTTTACCCAATATAAATATATATATATATATATATATATATATATATATATATTTAAAACAGTCTGAAAGGCAACATTATCACCTACACAGAACTGAAACAACGTACTATGACCTATATATTAGAATCAACCTAAAAATTGAGAAAGTATATATTTTATTTATGCTTTTCATTCTCTTCCCGATTTTTTAAAACATTTAACGACTTCCTTGTTTTTGAATTATTGTTTCTGGATTAATGTAGTTTTATTTATAGTTAATAGTAACGATATTTTAGCGAAAATCCCTTATTACGAAAGATTTGTAATGCACCATTCACAAGTTTATTGTCTTTTAACAAGAAACACCAGCCATCTTATTTTTTTAAATTTTTAGAAGAGAGAGAAAAAAAAACGACTTTTCTCTCAGATAGTAATAATTACATATGTTTTTTTTCACATGTAACCTCATGAGAAAAATCAGATACATTAGAAGTAAATAAAATCCCCCCCCCTTCTTTTTGTAAAAAATTTGGAAGTAGGAGATAGGTGGTGTTGCTTATTAAGCATCAATGCACAAAAATATATTTATATCGGGCATATGGAACAATTAAGCAAACCTTATCTAGTATGTGGACTCAGTTATCAGGAAAAGAATATTTTTCTTTCTCCGTGAAAGCTTTTTTAAAAGAAAAAGAAGGAAGCAATCAAAACGCACGCATGCAACAACAAAAAATGATGGTTAAAATTTAATAGATATTCATGTAGTTCTATAAACCTTTCAGCTCTCCTTACGAAATGTGGCTAAATTGTGTCATTTTTGAAAAGAGTCATTTAATTTGAAACATGTAAAAAAAAAAAAAGAAAGATAAAACGGGAAAACATCTAATTTAACATTTTCTAATAAAAATTATTTTTCAAAGCAGATTTCATTACCGAGTATTGTAGCCTTCAGTGTAACTGAATGTAATAACATTGAAATATTGAAAATCATTGGATAGTCATATAATTGCTCAAATTCTCCAGTCACCCTACTCCAAATTGCTACATGTAGCTATTGAATTAAAAAAAAATGTGTTATCTAATTGTGTTTTAATCTAAAATATTGTGTTAGATGAAGATTAAAAAAAGAGTTATCTAATTTACAACGTTTAAATAAAATTATCTACTTTGGATATCTATACTAATATAAGGGTTCCAAATAAAGAAAGGAACTAAACACTTTTTTTATGTTCTTATGTTCTTTATTGTATTTTAGTCTATTATTATTAACTCTTTAACGAGCGTATTGTTTTAGAGAATTGCCTTGTCGTTATAACAGATTTTTACTGTATTTTTATATCTTTGCATTTTTTGCTCAATTCTTCCTGCATTTTGTTCTAGTCAGCATCCTGTATTGAAATTCAGGGACTCTGATAATTTCGTTTAAGTATTGCTTACTAAGAGAACAATTATCTAATCAATCAATGAGTTTTCTAATTCACTAAATATCGATGTAATCAATCTCAATGTTTTAATAGGAATCAAAATTCTTATATCTTAAACGTCTCAACATATTTCTGTCCGGGTATTTCTTTAAGAAACAAATACATATTCATATGAAGTTGTCCACCCAAATTCCACTGTGACAAGAAAAGACGATAATTTACTGATAGATGTTTGCGTCAGTACCTCCCATCGTTGTGCAACCAGTGTAAACACAGTCATTCGTCAGGACAGCGAAGGCACCTTGAAACTAACTGCGCCCGCATCAATTAGTCAGGCGAATAGGGGCAAAGATTAGAGAAGGTAAATCTGGAGCTAATCCAATCTTTTGGGCCCCTCTGGAAAGAGCGACATATGGAAAAAGGGTCAAGTGTACGTTCCTATTGTGTGCTTTTTCTTGCCTAGGTGGTTGTCTTTCCTTCTGTCATCGAGTCTTGTGCGACAGATGGTCGTGAGGGGATTGCTCAGAAGGGGACTGTATATGTTGTTTGAAAAAAATTAAGCAGTTAAGAGTTTCGGTAATTTCTCATGATGTAGTCAAGGTTTTTTTAAGTTTAGTTATTTTTTATTTTTCCTTATTACCAGCAAGAATAAATAATATTTTAAATATTACTCTTAATTATTATGGTGATTATTTTTAATTTAACGATGTAGAAAGTAAAACTATCATTTTATCCGTATATAAATACAAGATTATTTTTTCAATCAAATTTGCGGTTTCAAATAACGCTGAAAATTGAAATTACTTGTCAGAATGACCTGAATACACTTGAGGCAATGTAATTTTGTTTGGTGATGAGAAAACAAATTGCACCTTAAACGGTGAAGTTGAGCATCATTTCTTGATATCACAGGTGTTTGTTTCATATTTTTTTTCCTTCTTCTTCTTGGATATTATTAAGAATGGTGTCATTGTTTACGTATTTTCCTCCCTTAGTCTTAAATTCTCATTTTTCAGTAGAAGATTTCGGTCTTACTTAGATTAACAGATTTCTTATCTCTGGCTATTTTCCTAATATTTCACGTGCATTCATTCAAATCAAATATCAGACCATTTTAACTGGTGCTTTTCGTTTATTGCTCTTTGAAAATGCATCAGTTTTTTTATTCATCTAGTATGTATAAAACTATAAATAAATAGTCAAAAATGATAAACCAAATAAAATAAAATGAAAATGCTTATTTATTGTGTTACACAGCATTCAAGGATGTGATTCTATGTTAAATATTTAAGGCAAACATTTTTGAATTTTAAAAGAAATCAATTTTTTAATTATTAATTTAAATATTAAAAGAAATCAACAAGAAATATTTTTTTAAAAAAAGGGAGAAATTAAAAATTGGAAACAATTGTAAATCCACATTTTACAGCTAAAAGCTCATTATTTTAAAAGTATTTTAAAAAATATAATTTAAATTAGACAGAGATATGTATTCATCAAACTTTTTATTTTTATGTTAATATTTTAGCATTTTTGTGACAACTAAATGAATATGATTAAATTTCAAAATTTTTCCGAATTTAAAATTATATATTCATTGGATTATATGGCAGAAATATGTACAGTATGCTTAAAAATTTTAAATGCTTAAAGAATTGATTTTATTGGCTAAATTCACACTTTTAGGCATTTATTTAATTAAAAAATTGTTCTTTCAGAACAAGACAGATGAAGAGTTTTCAAACTTGAATGAAGAAGTTTGATGTAGAGTTTTCAAAGCTTCAGCCGCTTCAATTTTTTTTCTTTCAAATTCCTTGAAATTTTATGTAAGAATATAAAAACTTATGGAGAAGAGATTGTGCCATACATATAGGAGTTATTTTTGAATTAAAGTGTATATATTTCTTTTATATTAGGTATATTTTTCTTCGAAATTAGTAGTTTTATACTATGATATGTATTTATTTTGAAGTTCCCACTCAAGCATAAAATGTATTTTTAAATTTCGTTCAGAAGTGTTTTAAGAAACTAATTAAAAAAATTAGACTGATTTGGAATAATTTTAGAGTAATTGGAATATTTATCATGGAGGTTATTAATTATTATTAATTAAGCATTATAATTATATCCGTATCACAAAAATAAAAATATATTATAATAAATCCCAATATGTTATCTTTTATGGTGATACTTTTAAGGTCTGCACGTTTTAAATAGATAAGCTAAAAAATTAATTTGAAGGGCACAGGTTACTTTAAGCAAATACATAATGAATTCTCCGGCTTATTTGTAGTTGCTAAAGTTATAAAGACTTTAAAATTTACATCTTCTGAATGATTATATTTTAACTATTATTATTCTTCCAAATGATTAAAACAGCGCTTTTCAGGTTTGGTTATGAGGGATTTATAACTTAAAAGCAAGATCTGGCTTTATTGTTCTGCTGAAATCTCTAAAAATTCCGTGACAAAATGATATGAAAGTTTTTATACAATATTTCATTAAAGCAAAAAAGTGCAAGTCTTAAAATTTATTTACATTTGTAATCATAATTATTTATATTTGTTATCATTGAAGAAAAATACATACTATTGTGATGGATTTTTTATGATTAAATTACATTTATGAAGCTCGTATTAAAATGAGGAAGTAGACCCCCTCTTCCCTTTGTTTGTATTTCTTTTCAGAAAAAAAAAGTAGTTTATAAAAATTAAAAAAAAAAGATATATTACAAATAAACAACCAAACAGTATCAAGATGTATTGAAAACACTGAAAATGAAATCAATTAAAGTAGTGGGAAAAAATAAATTACGATTTTCTTAATGTTTTATAAAATATTTAAGCCTTAAGTAATCGGAATTAGTTAAAGTAAATTTGTATTATTTTTCTCGCTTTTTATTATTGATTAAATGCGGTTGGAAATTACATCTTAAATGCATTTTCCAAAATCCATTCATTTAACTCAATTTAATTCCACAGAACTCTGCATTTTTTCCTATAAAAATAATCAAAGCCAAGATTAAACAAGACTTATTAAAATTAATGAGCAGATTTAAAATAACTAGTTCTAATAAACGACGATACATAGAGAGTATACAATACATCCTTGGATGGCGGTGAGTTCAAGTTTTATTCTTTACATTTATTCCTTCAGTTTTATTTATTATAGGAGCAAATACCGAATAGGAATCCCATTACTTGTCATACGTGAAGTAACTGGTTTTTGATTATTGATAGACTTCTAATTCAGATCTTGGAGAGAAAAATAAACATAAATTTTAAGCACAAATCATTGATTGTGAAATTTAAAGCCCTGTACTTGTGAATTTCTTATGTTCAGAAAAAGTTCGGATATATTCTACATTTTCATCTGATCTAAGACGACTAATGCTTTTCTCTCGGCATATGAAGCCAGCTTCTTCAAATTTTTGTAAACCGGAAATCTATTTTACGACGAGGCAGCTCTTGTTGAACTAAAGTGAAATTCACTCTGCAATACAATTATGTATTCATTCTTTACATATTGCAGTACACAAAACTTCTTTTCCTCAAGCATCGCCATTTTCTCGTAAATAAACGGTAGTTTCATTTTAATTGTACTATCCGAATCACTAAAGTTAAACTTTGAACTCTCCTCTATTCAGTGATGAATTGCATATGTCTCTATCTATTTGCTATTAATTAAAATAAATATTTAAAATCTTCTCATGCAATTTTGAATAACTATATATTTTGATTTCAGGATTCTTTAAAATCAACTGAATTGGGGTACGTAATTGATCTGAGAACCACCGAATCGCGTTCTTTCTTTAATTCCACAAACTATTTACATTATCCATTTACTTATTAATTACTGTTGCGATTACAGAGATCTCATGTTGGTTTGGTCTGTAAGCTTCAAGTATTGTCATTGCTATTTGACTTAGTCCAAAATCAGAAAGAAGAGCCAGCAATCCAAGTACATCTTAAAATGAAATGCCAAGACAATGGGTGTAATTGAGATAAATTTTCTGTACTGGTACTGTTGATTCAGTGCACCAAGTGTTTTGCTCCTTTGCAAAGGGACTGGGACAAATATTGAACCATTGTTGAAAGTTTAACTATTATCAACAATGATATATAGTCACCAATTTCGTTCATCTCTCTGGGTCACAAATCACACTGGTGTTGCTTGCCCTTTTTATTATATCATGTATGTGGTGACTAGATTGGTTGTTAATGAGCAAAAAAAGAATTATAATTCTATTAATGGTCCAAAATAACTCTTAATATAAATGTCTGATAATTACTAATTATTTTATGTTTAGAAAGCATGCAACATGTTTTTAAATATTAGGTGCTTGCATGTATATTGATCATTTTTTCACCTTAAAAAGGCATTTATTGAGAAAAATTGATATAATATATATCAATCAAAATATTTTTTATCATTTTCCACAACTTTTCCCCACTTTTCGTACAGTAAGACTTGCAATTGATAGTCTTCGAATTTTTTTGGGGTTCCATGTTGTTCTTTGTCATTGATACTGAAATCACCATTCTTAAATTGTTGAAACCAAAGCCGACAAATGGGATATGACGGAGCAGCATCAACATAAATTTCTAAAAATGTCTGATGGACTTCGGCAATAGATTACATCAAATCAAACAAACAAACAAACAAAAAATCAATGAATGTTGCAAATGCAATTTGGAGCGTTCCATGTTTGGGGGTCTTTATACACTGAATAATTCAATAATACTAAATGGAAGGTTTCCAAAATGATAACAATCAGGTAATAGTAAATTGGTCAAACCTGAAATCATTGCCATACTTCGCATGTTTAACAACAGATGTCGCTGATTAAAATACATGCAGGAACTTAATAGATTAATTCACAACTGACTCGATATGTTCCATTTATTGTGATACCAACAGATACGATTTTGCAGGACAAGCAAGGAATAATAATTATAATCATATTAAAGATAAAATTAATAAAATCATTTCTTTAAAAATCTATTAGTTGTTTTATTGGTGTATTATACACAGTCTTAAATATATATATTTCAACGTTATCACTGTGCGGCACTATGCGATTGGAAAGAAAATTTAATTAAATTAATGCATTACTGACCTGATAAATAAAATCATGAGATATTTAAATAGCATTTTGTCATAAAAAGTAGTTGTATATAATTTCAAAAATGTAGCATATCAGGGAATTCTATAATATAATAAGGCACCTTTATAAGAATAAGAAATGTGAAATTAAATAAAAGCTTATAACTTGTGTCAATAAAATCGTTGGTCATAAAATGATTAATACAAACAAGGTAAATGAGCGGGGAGGGGATAAATATGATTGATTAATAAATTATTTTATTTTAAACGTCTACAGAATGAAATAAATTGAAATTTTGATAGAAATAATTGAATTAACTCACATCATTATTAAAATTTATAAAAATATATTAGAATTTTCCCTTAAAAGTTTTCAGCGATTTCAGTTTCTAGCCGAAGATTTAGGTACTTTGTAAACTGTACTTAATAGTTAGAAAAGAAAATGTTTTTGCTAAACAAACATTTATCTGAATTTAAATGGCTTCTCTGAATTCAATATATTGTCACGTACTTTAGGTTAGAACTCAATGACACACAAGAAGTAAGCTAAACAAATTTATTAACTCAACTCTGAACACCGTTACTGAGACATCTTCGGCTTTTATATCAGCAGGTAAAGTTCCAGAATACTTTTCTGGAGACAATAAGGAAAGACCAGATCACTTATCTGGTAAGCTAAAGAAAGGTCCAGAATCTTCTGGAACACGAAATAAAGGAGAACATAAATCAAGGGAAAACATTTGCACAAATTTTGAATCTTACTTGCATCTAACGGGATTCGAACTCATGATCATGAAACCAGTGCGATGACCATTCGACTATGGAGAGACGACTGCTTTTGTTCAATGTGCCATTTTATATTAATTTTTTTACATTTGTAATTAATTAGCTTCGTTTTGTAAAGGGTCGTCTTTCTTGATTTACTTTTCTTATGAATATATATTCTTCAGAGAGTGAAAAAAGTGTCTGCCTTAAAAGAAATATGTAATAGTTACGACTGAGATTGAAATGTAATGAAAAATTTCATTAGAAAGAGAATTTAATTATTTTTTTAAAATATCTATTAACTGAAGTAGTTTTAAAATTGATATTCCAAGTAAAATAAATATAAACAAAATTATTTGATTTCTTCTGATTATGTGTGTTCTTTCAATGCAATAATAATCAAAACTCTGGAAAAAAAAGCTTTTTTTTTTCAGTCTATTAAAAATTGAATCTTATCTGCAAAGGCAATAATCCGCAAGAAGATGACTGTAATATAATTTCATCTGAAAATTTTGCCAATATTTTTACTTGGCAAAATATAAATTATTTAAATAAAGTTAGTATTAGAGTTTGCAATTAAATAACAGTTATGAATTGAAATCATAAGTTGAATCATCACAACTATATTCACATCAACTATTTTCTTGTGAAGCTGATTAAACTTTTTAATTTAAAAAGAAGCTATTGAAAACACAATTCTTATTACATAGAATAAAAAAAATAACATTTTCCCTAAAATGTCTAAAAGAAAAAAAGTAATTTTCTATGGAACTTGTTTCTATTCATAAAATACAATATGTCATAAAAGATTTTGGCTATTTTCTGTTTAATATCCTTTATTCTGCATCTTAAAATCTATATTTGCATCGAAGTCTTACTATCTTGATTTATATCGAATTTTGATCATTCCATAGGGAAATTTCATTGGGAATTCGCATTCTCGAGCGCGCCATCTACTTTCAGGGAGTTGAACTATTGTAATTATTCTTACCGAGATATTGCGAATTTTACTTTCATACTTTAAAAAAATATTTTGTAGGCAGTCTACAAAATATTTATACAAAGCATTTATACAAAGCATTATATGAAGCATCTGTTTTTAATTGAATTTTTTTTTCCTATCCACATTCTCATGCATGATAGGGAAAAAAATACAGTTTTCCGGCGAAATGTAAAAAATGATATTATGAAAGCAAAATACTTGAAAGAAATATACGAGTAGAAATGCTGATTTAAATTTTTCATCAGAAAGCCAAAAATACTGGTTTCGATGTACTAGCTGTTAACAAGTAGATTGAAATGACATTATAAATAATCTTTAGCCCCTTTTCTCATGTCAAATTTTTATATTTTGCCTTGAACTTCAATAATTCTCGAGTTTCATTTTTTGTTTGTAGCAGAATGATATACTTTTAAATTTCTGTTTCCTTCAGCCTATTTCTAAGATGTACTTCATTTATCAATTTGGGACCAGTTTGATAATTGGGTTTTTTTTTCTCTCTTATTCCCACGTCACTTTTATTATTATTTTTTAAATTCTTTTTAGCACTGTCAATATATGTTAAAGAGTGTTCATAGAATGATGCATGTTCATAATTTGATGCATCGTATAAATGACTAATTTCAGTACCAGAATCTCCGACTCTCGAAGCTTTTTTCTAAGTTCTTCGAGCTTCTCTCACCAGTTTTTATTTTTTATCTTTTCCAATTCGCGATCTCTTAATTAATAATCTCTTAATTAATCTCGTATAACTCAGTAAATGTGTGGAAACTTAGATTCTCAAGTGAGCATTTAATAGACTAATAATGTCTATTAAGCCAAGTGGACATCTTATAAAAAATGATGAACAAAATATGGATCGTTTAAAGATTTTGATCGGTCCACAGCAGATACTGAAGTATCATAACATAATTTAAAATTAATTTATATAATTAATTTTAATCATTAATAATAAATAATTTGAAATTAATTTATAATAATATTAGTATCAATGCATTCCGGTTTGAGCAGATTCTAAGAGGATTTTAGAAATGCAGTCATACCTTCATTCATCATATTAATTTTAAATAATTGTTATATAATGTGTTGCTTATCTATTTCTTGGAAACTACTATATTTCAAAATCCGAAATTTAGAATAACATCATTGCGTCAATAACGAATAAATAAGTTTAATTACAGCACCTTATTAGTTTATTTGTATTTTCCAGAAATAAAAGATAAAAAAAATTAGTTGAATCACAAAGGAAATAAAATATTCCCTAATAATAAAGTTAAACTACAAAAAAAATTATTAAGTCCTGTACCTACAAAAGAATTACTTTCGCTCTGCCTAGGCAACAAGATGAGGCTGCATGACCCGGTTCCTCAAGTAGTAATATTTAGATTCTAAGATGTATGCATAACGTTCCATTTCAGTAGCAATAGAAGCGGCGTAGACAGAAGTGTAACTTGTCATTGACGGGGGGTATTTTAACTAGGTTATATCACAAATTTATTCCTTCTAGGGAACAGAGAATTTGTTTACATATATGCTAAGTTCTTATTCCCATATGCAATTTTTTCTTTTCTATTGATAGAAAAAGAAAATGAGAGAACTCTTTTAACAATATAAATGTTAAAATGATTCTAAAATCATTTATTTATTACCTACATATAACCTCGACAAACATCGTTTTGTAGTTCATCTGTAAATAATTGTTCTTAAAATAAAGCCTTCCGTAATTACGTTAAGAAAGCAAATTAATTCCAAAATAAGATTTACAAAGTATCTATTTATAAATAGATTATTTTCAGGACTCAGGAACAAAAGAAACATTTACTAAACATGAGTCGCTAATCTTACTTAACAATAAAAATGAAACGCTTGCCATCGAGTATTACGTCACGGAGCCACGTGATCTGCGGACTCCCGTGAGATGCTGTCAGAATGAAACGAAAATTACATCGCCACGAATAAGACATTGACAAATTGTCAGTGGACAAAATGACCCCGACTTCGGCATCTGAAGAACAGGGCAAGGAAGAAGGAAATTGAAGGATGTCCATCAAAAACTACCGGCTTTCAAACATTTCTATGTTTTCTGACAAGATAATATGAAATCTGATTTGTACTTAAAAGTGCATTCGATGACAGTTCATCAAGAAGGGCAAAATATAATTGAGAAATCAGTTATAGTAGTTCAAGTTGTCATATGGTAATTAGAGGTTGCTTAATTTTCAATGTAAGGCGATACTAGTTATTTCTTTCTTCACTATTGCGCCACACAATGTCTTATTGCCAAAAATTTTTTGTTATTTTAAAATTGTATTTATGAGTATTAGAGCTAAATTAGGGAAGGCACTTAGCCTGAAATGCACAAAAAGGAAAAGAAAAAATTCTGCATGATTCATGCATAATACACAAGATGTTCACTATAATCTTGACCGAGCGTAATTTTTAAACCTTTTTAAAATGCTGTTAATGCTTGTTATGACTGCAATAATAAGGAAGTATATTTTATGTTGTTAAAGTCAACAAAAGCAGTTCCGAAAAATTTGCAAAATCTAAATTTATTTACAATCTCTCAATTCTATTGGACGTCATATCTAATAAAAATGCTTGACAAATAAATATGTTTTTAGTCTCATAACTAATAAAATTTTTTGTAGCATAATTACTTTAAATATTAAAGTTCCTGAGACTAAAATGTATGCAGATATCACTATTTTAGACGATTTGAAGTTATTTCAATGTATTCTTCGAAGAAAATCTCTCATGACAGAGAGAGCTTGGTTGCAAATTTTTTTACGAGAAAAGATTTGACTTTGCCCTAGTACGAATAATATAATCGACACAGCAAGATTTGTCATAGGCTGCTTCTAGTTAATTTATTAAAAAGAAGAATGATTGATTCGAAGATTCAAATGTGAACTAATTTACTTGTCTAAGTAAATCTATATTGAGATACCTATATTTCCACACACACACACACACACACACACACACACACACACACACACACACACACACACACACACACACACACACACACACACA
>JAPMOR010101494.1:290148-303896 GCA_026543865.1 Argiope aurantia
ACACACACACACACACACACACACACACACACACACACACACACACATATATAAAGAAAGAGATGTAGTAAAGACTATCTATCCGTTACGCATCATGAAACCGAGCATTGAGACAGGCATCATAATTACTCATGTAATGACGTCTTACTAAAGATTCTAACCTTCCTCTTAATAAAATTGAACATTTTGAATTCTCATTTTCATTTGTATCGTATCAGTTCTGCAAAGAAGATATACGAATATAATTTAAAAACCATCACATGATAAATGAGACTGCGTATGTCATCTATTACTTTTCTTGGCAAGATACATAATATATTCTAAAATTTTACGTGGCTTAATCCCTATTACGTGTTTTTCGGGCACATACTCCATTCTTTGTTAATTGGAAGTATAAAATTTTGCTTCTTGTATTACAATAAAATCTCTGTTCCAGGTTAAATGTAGGATAAAGAACAATTTTCAGAATTTTTAAACTTATTTCTTAAAATTATTTAATAATTTAAAAATTCTTCAGATGATCTAAGAAAAGATTGAGAAATTTATATATATATAAACTAAAATATTGTTTAACTATCAACTATGAATCTATATATTAATCAATTGAATCTTCAAAAATATGCTTGCATGCCATTTTGATTTTCAAACTGATAAATTCTTCATTAACTTTTTACGTGAAAATTTTCACTTAATTTTATCAGGTCAATATGTTCTAAAGACTACTAAATATTTTATAAATATAATAAAATATCTAACACACTATTTAAAATACTTTAGTTCTTATATCTATCTTGACACAGATGAATGTTCTTACAATGTGTTCCGCATTACAGAAAAAAAAAGTAGCTGAAAGCTCAGTCTTTTCTGCGCTATTATGCGTCAATTATGTGCCAGAAAATTTTAAAAAATAAATAAAAATGTACTGAAATGTTCTTCAAGGAAGTTTTAAAAAATTATCCTTCTTCGTAATTAAAAGTAGTAAAACAAGTCTTGAGTAAACAAAAAATCATCATACAGGCCGCGCGATAGAAATTAAAAATCTAACTCTATGTTAATCATTTAAAGAAGTGGGTCGCACGACATACCCTACCTTGGGCTTTCCCACTCTCAATATTTCGGATTACTCTGTCTCACATCCAGCAACATGCGGGTCTTAAGACGCGCACTTGATCTCAGTAAGCGCACGAGTTTTATGAGAAAAAAAAAAAAAAAAAAGATATATAGCTTTTCTCTTATTTATGTTGTCAACCTCAAGGTTAACTAGTTTAACTTGATAGTTATGTTTTAAAGAGTAATAATAAAGAGTAGTTAGTTTTCATGGTGTGATCTTGAAAATAAATTGTTCCTCCAAGCAGTTCTATAAACATGCCAAGAACATTTCAACTTTTTCACACATTCCCTATTCCCGAAACCGTAACACGTTAGCTTTCTTAATTTATTAAAAACAACAACGTTTTTCCTTATCCCTCTCTCTCATCCTCGTTAACAGGATTTATATTCGGAAAAAGTGTGAAATTACTATATATTTTAGGAAGTAAATCTCCGTAACAAGCATTTTTTTACAATTACTATTACTAAAAGACGAGTGCTACAGCTATATATATTTTTTTTAACGTAATAAGTGTAAAGGCCCTACACAGGATAAATTTTGCCTTTACTATCATTATGCTTGTCACGATATTTCACTTTCTTAACTGCGACTTTACTTTTGTACATTTTTATTTCACCTAATATTTTTGATTTTTTAAATATCTTTGAAGGTTTTTGTCTACGAAAAATTATGTAATCATTCGTGTACAAATTTGTCTGTGTATGGATCTGGATTCATAATTTTTAAAAGAGTAAATAAAAATTACGAATAGAACTTAAAAGTGTTTGTCTTCATTAAGCATTCTAGTCTTGTTCGAGAATTTGGTTTTGTTCAATAATAATTTCAAAACTGAAAATAAAAGATATTTTGCAGTTTCGAAAGTTGTTCACCTCTCGTTTGCGCTGATTGGTTACTGTAGAAGAGCTGAATTGCTATTAAACCTTCGAAATTAGACATCCTTTTGTCTGAATTCGTTAACATTTGTGCCTATGCACCTTTGGATTAATTTTTTTTCTTTGTAGATGACAAGACACGAGGAAAACAGAAAATGAATTTTCGGTATTTGGATCGTTTATTTTAAAAGTGGTGAAAGTCTTTTTTGTGTGTGTGTGTGTGTTTGAAAAATTTAGATTCATAAATCTGTCAATTCAAAAATTTAAATTAACTATGTAAATTCTGCCGATGTTTCTATTAATTTAAAAGTATTTGATTTAATTATACAAATTTCTTTTAATCGAGTTTAATTAAAATAATATATATTTGCAGGCTGCAAATGGACTTGAAAAATTTCATAAGTAATCAATTGTAAAATTCGTTTAATTCCATTTAGGAAAGTTAAAAGTCATTCATAATATATTTCATATCAATCGAATTTTATTTATAAATAATATCAAGAAATGAAAAAGGAAATGAATTATTTTATATTTTAAAAGTTAATTGTATTTATAAAATGTTAAATTTAATATGAAATATTGTTATTATTTTGTGCTTCGATTGTTTTAAAATAAAAATGATTTATTGCTTATTTTTAATATCACTATTTGATGTTAATATGAAGTTATCCACTTTTGGAAGAAAATAAAATAGGTAAAAGAAATTTTTCTGTTTATTGCCTTTCAAATTTTAATTTTAGAAATTTTATTTCAAAATGACCTATTTTTCTAAATGACTACGGGTTCATGAATTCATGGAAAGAAGAAATTAATTGTGGCCTTGATTGGGTAAAATAAAAGATAAAACTACCGTTCGGGGAAAATATAGAACCCCGTTCAAGTAAAAAACATCACGCAAGAATTTTCATTTTAATTGAATGAAAAAAAAATCAAGTTTTTAAAGGAAATTAATTTCTAATGAAGTCATGTGTGAATTATTCTTCAGGTGGCGATTCTAAAAATAAGTAATTTTTAAGTCAAATTTCTGAAAATAAAAAAAAATAAAAAATCTACTTTATTTTGTTTATTTATTTTAAAAACTAGATAGTTTATTTATTTGAAAATTAGATACTTAAATTTGATTTTTTATTCTCTGCTTTTTTAAGCGACTAGATTTTTTTTTATGCTTTATACCGGTATTAGAAAGATTGGTGGAAAAATGTTCGTTTCTCTTACATGAAACGCTTTTTTTTTCTAATGCATATGTTAGCAAAAAATTATTATTCTAAGTTGTGAATTGATTTTATGGACTTTCTTTAAATCGATAAATAAAATAAAATAAATCAACCACTTATAAAAGAATATTTTGCATCAAATTATTTATCGCTTGCCTATTGCATTTTTCTTCAATAATCTACATTAGTTTGAGTAAGTATTACAGAATTATTCATTTCTTTCTAGTTATGGTCTAGGTCAAAACCTTCTTAGTTGGACGTCTCTGTCAAATCCTACTTATTGCAAGTATATGCTTTATATACTTTGCACAAACATTTCCGATGAAACCAGGAAGTAAGATCAATTTATGACTATTTTGAGCAATAATCATAAATCACTTCCCTTAAATGCCGACATTAATGTTTCTGTTCTCAGTTTTGTTGTCTTTATATATAAATATTGCTTTTTTTTTACAACTTGTAATGGCCCAAATAAAAAGTTAAGATAAAATCTTTTTATTTGGGTAAACGTCTCTTTGCTCAGACGAAATCTCACAAAGATGCTAAGAATTCTACTGGCAAATCCACACCACTCCTTTTGTAAGCTAACGCAATATTCTGGACCTTACAGGTCACAGAAGAACTGCGTAAGTAATTGATAATGAAATACAGACATATAAGAAGTAATAATGTGCCTGTAAACGCTAAGAATACCGATTTGTTAACTCTTTTTAGGTGCGCTTTGCCTTTCGGGCTGTTTCGCTCTATTTGTGACAGCTAAGCCAGATGCGGTTAAATTTTTTTTCCAACTCTGAAAAATATTTATAGAGATAGATTTTGAAGATGCTCCGATTTCCCATTTTCTTTATTTCTTAAGGTATTAAATACGTGCTTACTGCAGTTGCCATCTGCGCACATCTATTCTTAGCATGAGCTAATTTGATAGATTCAGAATTAAATAATTACTATTTGAAATTTTTAAAATCAATTTTCACAAATATGTGATTTTAAATAACAATTACTAGGCAAGTGTATAATACAGACTGAGTTAAATTGGACTAATGCTGTTAAATAGATTGCTCTCTATCTATTCATTGCCACTGCTTATTATGAAATTTCTCGGCCATTATTAATAATGTTATCCAGAGCAGTTTAGATTTATAAGTAATTTCTTATTCTAGAATTGTAATTATTTATTTTAATAAGTAATCTACTTATTAAAATAAATAATATTAAATACATTCTGACATGAAGAATTTAAGATCCAAAGAAAAGATGCAAACAAAATTAATCAGAAAGCAATACATTTAAATTAATACAATTGGTTGAACCTCAAAAATTGAGAGGTGTTCTCGTATATTTTCACGGTCCATGAGTTTATTTTGGTGATTTTCAAACTACCCAAATATCGTCAAGCCTCATTATACATAAGATTCCAATATTTTGCCATGATGGTTGGCCACAGTTTGCATTTTTTTATGTTTAATCATTGGAGCCATAAACCTAAACATAAAAAGTATTAGGTAAGGAAATTCTTTGCATAAGTTTTTTTAATATATATTTTAGCAAAAATGCTTTGGCTCATATTCTCTTAAAAAATAGACAGCGGTGACCTGGTAATAAATTTATGTCTTAGGAACCATATAATGGGGTTCGAAACTCAATTTCATTGAAGTACAGCCGTGTAAGCCTGTTGAAGGAAAATTAAATGTGTCGAGGCCAATGTCCTGCTATTAGTGTTTAGCGGAAGTTTAGAGTGTGAGATGGCAGATCAAGTTTCACCTGCAGTTTAAAATTACCACTTCCATCTCCAAGAATTATCCTAGTATTGCTTCAGAAACGGGTCGTAAATGAAATTAAAATTAATTAAACTAAAATCTGAAAGAAAAATCAAAATTTGTAGTATATGACAGTTTAAAAAATAATTCGTTTATTAAACTAAACCAATTATTAAAATAAATATGGTTTATTATAATAGAATTTTTGATATACATGAGCAAACTAACAGTAACTACATATGGTAAATTGAAAAAGCATAGTGTACTTGTTAAGTGCTTGTTGCATTGAAACAGCAAATTACCTATTGGGTCGATTCTAAGTACATATGTATGTATAAATATATATGTATTTAAGTATGTATTTTTAAAATGAGTTCTCTCTAGAACGATGTGGCTATATATCGATACAAATAAATATTTCTTGACATCAGGC
Organism: Argiope aurantia; assembly: GCA_026543865.1. Lineage (NCBI taxonomy): Eukaryota > Metazoa > Arthropoda > Arachnida > Araneae > Araneidae > Argiope > Argiope aurantia. The sequence goes on from JAPMOR010101494.1 coordinate 295,536, forward strand.
TCTTCCAGGACCTCTATTTCAAAATTAACGTAACTTTATTTTCATAACTAATTAATGATGAACTACCAATTGAGACCGAATGATGTAATTATTGACATCATTCAAAGATCTATAAAATGCGTATTACGACATTTTTGGATTTCTTAACTTATTAATCGACTCTTATAGGTTGTCAATTGATATGAAGGTAAATAGTAATATCAAACATGGGTTTCTATCAATGAACTAGTTAGAATAGCACGAAATGCTATTCGGAGGAAAATTTTAGCTAAAAAGTTAACTTCCCTTACTTCGTTCGAAGGTCAGTTTCATACGCGCTTTATTTTACTTTTTTTCTGCATTTCGGCAGATGAAGGAAGGAAAAAATCTGAATATTAATCTTCATTTCTATCAAAAATGATGTCTTCTTAAATTTCCGAAAAAACCCTGTTCTTTTGTCCAATCATTGCTCTTGATCCTCGGAGCTGGAAGGCACGCGAGCACCTGTTTAGATTTCATTACGAGTTGCAATTTGAAGAAAGAAAAAAAAAAGTTTAAACTAAACAGAAACTGGATAAAACCAGATCGTTTTCTTTGTGCGTTATACGCTTTTTGATGTTGTAATGTTACAATCTTTCCAAAAGATTTAGATTTAGAAAAAGAAGCAGCTGCTAAAGTTGATAATAGTTTTCATTGCTTTAAAAATATTAATCTTGTCAACAGATACCTAAAAAAATTATAAGATTTACAGTAAATTGAGCATGAAATAGGCAATAAATTCTTTTTAAAACACGAAACGTATAATTTTTTTAAATTTATGAAAGCATACTTTGAGCTATTGTGGAAGTCACAATTAAATTTTAAAAATTCAAACCAAAAGAGATTACAATAAAAAAGAAATATTATAATAATACTAATAACACAATAAATATATTTTTTGCCTTTAATTCCTAGAATTTTGAAGCTACACTGACAATGAATGCCAAATATTTTTTTCACCAAGAAAAACTCAGTTCCATGAATCTTAAAAGAATATCAAAAAATTAACAATTTGTCCTCGATTTATTTTATGTCGCAGATGATTTTCAACCTTTTTAACAACTCCTGGAAGTAACTGACATAGAAGGCTTAAAAATACATTTTAACAGGAAACACTAATTTATTTGCACAACGATTTATACTCTTCGTTTTCAGCGGTGTAAAAGAAAAAGTTTTTAACATTGCTAAGAACAATGTTGTTGATCTACATTTAGCTTGTGTTTAAAGATATCTGATTTTAAAAATATCTCATTCTCAAATTGTCCTATAGTAATATTTGATTCTTTCTTATATTTTTAAAGATTTATTTTTTATCTTTATATTTAAAGTATTTTTATCAAGAATTTTTTTCGGCAAAATTTCAAATGTTTCAGAAAATAGCCGTCTTTCTTAGATATTCCAGGTATGCAATTTCAAAGCTGAAGGTCTTCTACGGAGCTGAAACAAGTTCAGAAATATTTGAAATCATACATATTTGAAATCTCTATAAAAACCGATGTACATGCATCTTATTCTTTCTTATCAATTTTTCAAAAATGTACATTTTTTAAAGAGTTTGTAACCTAAAGTCTACATAATCACAATGAAAATCATTTCCGTGTTAAAGATGAAATTCAGTAGTGACCAACACAAATGAAAACTTCTTTTTACTTTACTTTTAACCCTTTTCTTTCCGCAAGAATATATATTTTAAATTCATAGATTTATCTTAATTAATTCTAATATCTTAATTTAAATCCAATTTTCTCCCAAAATATAGAGTTTAAGCTATAAGGGCCAATTCCATTTGAATTCGAGAAAGTAAATTCAGAAAATTTTGACGGTATGTTTTAAAATTGCTTCTTCTTAATATTAAATAGCAAAAAAAAAATGTCCGAACTCCAATTCGATCATACAAATTCCAATAAAACTCTAGTAACAATAATGTTTAAGTAGTTTCTTTTTCGGCGCAATCATTTGTAATTTCATTAATTTATTTTGTTTTATTTACTCTATTCCGAATATAGAAAATTTTTTCTATGTATTAATGGAGAAGCGGGTATTTTTCTAACGATAAAAATGATTAAGAATGAATATTAATTAACCTTTTATGATTGGTTTTCTTTTAAATAACAAAACATCAGATATTTTAATAGCTATTCGGAAATAACAAAAAAAATTGTTTCATAGATTTTCAAGATTTTAATAATAAAATTTAAAATAAAGACCTAAACATTAATTAATATCTTATGTGAAAATTACAAACATATCTTGCAGTTACAAATATATAGCTAAAAACTAAATATATTTGACCAGTCGTCATATGTAATTCAAATAATGGTCTGTACGATCGAGCAAGTACAAATATATTTTCCTTATTGTTCCCAATGCTTTTAGATGCATTCGCTCTCATTAGTTTCAAGGCTATTGAAATTCAAATCAATTCGCTATCAACCAAATTATCCGTTCTTGAAAAATGTATGAAAAGTATGTAGAAAATTGTGTTTCTGCGCGGTAAATTTCATTACAAAAAGACTTTGATGTTTGTTTTGGATTTTCATAGCTCTGAAATCAGGAGTGACACATCATGACCTAAAGGGTCAAGAAGCCATGCCATAGAATATCAAAATCTTAGTTGACCAATAATACCTGCGAATATTAATCTTCGGGTAAATGTTAAATGAATAAAAATTGCGCAGACGATGAGATCTCTCATTATCACAGCGACGCGTGGGTAGCTCAGTGTGAGCATATAGATTTCATTAAAAAATCTAAAAATATAATATATTACAGTTCAAAACGAAAAAGACATGAAAAGAAAGCATCCTCGTAATCGTTTGCCCTTCATTTGCATTCCATATAACAGTTAAGCTCGAATTAAATGCAAAAAGAAAAAAAAAAACACTCTTGTTGAATTTTTCCTTCTTTTTAACCGTTGTTTGGAACAGGTGGAAGCGTGCGTGCCGCAAAGACATCTGCACACCTGAAGAAGTCGCCTGTTTGTCTCAGAACCTTGACTTCTTCCTCGGAAGATGGGCCATGGAGTACGCCTCGCACTTTTGCTACTTCCTCGTCTCGTGCCAAAGATGTACAGCTGGAAAAATCCACCGTCCAATGAAGTGCCTCGTGTAGAAGTTAGTAATCATGGCAGAGATATCGAAGACAATAAAAATTTCATTACTGTTATTAATTCAAGATAATAAAATAGGTTCTCTTAAAAAAAAGAGAAAAAGTCATGCGTTTTACCATGTATTTATTATTTAAAAAGAATAACCTTCTATATCTCAAAAATTACCAGCAGAGAGTGATAGATCGTGCATGTTTAAATATATTAATTAAATTGCTCTCTGCTAAAAACTTTTCTCTCTCATTATCTCTATGTGAACGTATAAACGGATAATGAATTTCGCAGGAAGTGCTATCTTAATATGAAATTCTCATGTTGTAAATAGATTCCTTAAATAAAATTATTCAAATTATTATTTAGCATGACTTCGACATTCCGACAAAATTAGGCACACATATTCTGCAGAATAACTATTCCTTTTTAAACTACAATAGGAATACTTTGGAATAAAAGGTAGATGATGAAGATTCTTGAAAAAATCTTTTTTCATCTTAGGATAGTTTGCATGAATAGCAATTTTAACTTGCTCTAAGCTTGAACAATGATTAATTTCCCATAAACATTATATTAATGTATATTAAATAAAATATATTTTTAGTCCAATGCATGCTTTATTTATTTACTTAATTTTCAATATAAACATATGTAAATCAGCTTTTATAAAATATTTTCACACAATTTTATAACTCAGAACTTTATTTAGAATTACACTCATGTCCATAAATTAAGGTTAATTCAGAGTCACGTGGAAATCGAGCTCTAAAATACATATATCAATACCGTAAAATGACTACATATATCTTCAAAAATCATATGCAAATTGCAGGAAACCACTTGATGACATCGAATGACACCGATAGTACGTCACAATGACGAGAGTGTAAGAGAGTGATGTATAAGGAATACAGGCAAAGAAGTAAAATTGTTCACAAGCGCTTTATAAGCCTTTCAGTGCAATAAACGCATAGTTATGACACAGAAGACTTTCACATGGAGAGAGCCAGGTACCCATTACCACCTCCAAACGAATACCTTCGATTGGAGGATGGTATGGACCCCGTATGGACTGGCCAGCATTCTCACCGGACTTGAATCTAGTAGAGCATGTGTGGAACATTCTTGGCCGACGAGTTGAAGCCCATCAACCACCTCCTACATGTCTACCTGGAGAGCATTGCTTGATGAGTGGTGTAATATTCCCCAAAATCAGATCGATAATTTGATACTCAGCATGTCTTGGCGTTGTACGGACTGTATTGCATCGTCTGGAAGACATACTATGTATTAACCATCATACCACCCATGTAATATTGTTTTTTGTAAATAGGTTTTATTTGTGTAGTTTGTTCAGTTAATTTGTTCCAGTGAGCAAAAAAATCGCAATTTTTATTAATGATATGAAACATATAGCATCTTTTTTGCTCTTTACCTTTTGTTTACTTAATAGGCTTTACAAATAAGTCACATTTGTTATGCTTCTGACTCTTTCTTTTCCTGAATTTGGATTATCCTTAACTTATGGACATGAGTATATAATGTTGCAGACATATTTGTTTTAGTCATAAGGGAAGCTGGTAATATTAATGCAAATATTCATCAAATTTATGATATTTCATATAACTAAATACCGGGAAATTATGATAAATTATTTGAACTGCCTGTTTTCTATTCTGATATTTAATTTAATAAGCATTTGAAAATTGTTTGTCAAAATAAAGGAGGAAAAAAAAATCGCAGATTTTTTCAGGGAGGCACCTGAGATCTAATGGGAAAAGAAGTTACTTTGTAATAAAAAACTGAGTTTTATAATCATGTAAAAATTATTGAAATCAATTTAAATTTAATTCTCTGAAAAATACTTCGGATGCTTGAACCGTCTATTTTTCGAAAATCACACCAAATTATGCCTCTAAATTTTTGGAAAGTAAGGCTCACATTTTGCAATTTATTATACATGGATGTATTATGCAGTATAAGTATTAAGAAGGCTAAAAAAATCTAGAAAATGATGAATTATTTATAATGAGAAATTAAAAAGAGAACATAAAAAGGAGAGCATTATCTCATTCACATAACATCTAAAGAAGATAAAAAAGCTAACAACTAAGAATAAAAGTTTGAAGTATAATTTGCCAGGGTCATCAATTTTAGTTTGGTTCACTTTTTATTGAATATGAAGAAATGCTTTGAATAAGAATTTGAATTTTATTGAATACAATAAGTTGAACGGTTGATAATGAAAAAGTTGAAAAGTTTTCTTGCATTGATACTCCATCCATTCATTGATTTATTGTTGAAAACTGGGCATAAAATCAAGAAATCCAAAATATTATAAAAGATATCGATCTTTGGAAATGTGAAAAATAATACAACAGATAGAGCCATTAAAATATCATATTGAATATGTCCCCAATCTCCTAAGAGATGATTTTAAACCAATCAAAACGCAAACAATAAAGGAACAGTTGTCAGCAAAATTTTTATTCCTTCATTTAAGTGCACAATTTGAGTGAAATCTCGTGTTATTTAAAAAAACTAAATACTTTCAAACTTAATCTATTTACATTTACATCTTAATACATTTGTGCAAGAAATGGAAGTAAGTGTTCTAGGCTTGAAATTTCCTTATAATGCGTTAACATTCTAAATTTGTTCTCACCGTCCCAAATCTCTTTTTTTATCAAAGTAAAAACAACCTCCGTATTTATTCAACTGAAAACAACTAAGCCATGAATTATCCAAACCCTGTCCTGAGAAAGCAAAAACATTAAAAAGAGCAAATCATAAACCAATGTTTGTAGCACTGACAAGCAGCAGAAACAAGTAAAACAACATTACAAAAATGAAAACAGCACGGCGGGAGAGCTGGACATGAAAAACGACCCGTGAGACTAACAAGAGAATGGAGGGTCTAATATCGTGTCTCTGCTGACATTAGCGCAGGATTTCGTTTTTATGTCCCATTACATGGCAGAGGCTTGTTTAACGTCCAGAGTTAAAGCATCGTATATCAAGGCTGGATTAAGGAAGGGCCGAATGTAATGCAGGTACTGGGTCAAGGAATTCTCAACTTGATTTCTTAATGTACTGAATTATTAATCAAAGTTTAATTCTGTTTAGCTGCAAAACATTTCTTCCACTTCTTTTATATTTAATGGAAACTTTGAAGCAGTTGTCATGTTGCATTGTGTATTTTCAGATCTGTGATGCAATTCGAATTGTATTATAATAAAGATGCTACACAATACTACATCAACTCTATTTTGGATTTTATAAGTGTTGGAAAGTCCTAAAAATAAAACAATTTTTTATGTGAAAAAATATAAAAAAAAAATTTAAGAGAAATATTTTGGCAATTAATTATAAGCGAAAATAAAACAAGGAAGTAAAAACAAATATTAATTCAGATTTAGATTTCTTCAAACGATATTATGCGGTAACGCTTGTTCCAACATCAGTAAAAAAAGGATTATATTATATTCATACAATAAGAAAATAACTGGCATCTTATTCCATAATTTGTTTAGAATATTGAACATCCACTAAACATAAGCATAAAAAGTTAAGTAATTAATCACTCTTAGAGGATATATAGCTTGTGAAAAAAATACAAATATCATTAAATACGATTTTATTAGAGATACGTGCGTGAAACTTAGTTTGAAATGTAGCTTTGCATTTAAATGTATTCTTTCATATTGAAATAAAATAACAGAATCTGTCAAGAAACTTTGTCAACATATTTGATTGAGGACCCATGAAAAATTATAAAAACAAATCACGTATCTTTTCTATGTATATTTAATTTAAATAAGGCAATGAAATCCTATTTCAATCTCGACTCGAAGCAAGGTCATAAAACGTAATTTTGATACAGCGGACTTTTTATAATTTCTCAAATAAAAATTTGCTTCAACTGCAAGCAAGTTGGTCGATTGAAAACAAAGTATCATATTTTAGCAAATAAACAACAAAATATTAGAAATATATTTGTTTTTAATATTATTAATTAATTTAATTCTTTACTCTTCTAATATAATATTATTGATAGTTAAATTCTTTCTCAATACATTTAATTCTTTTTTTTAATTTCATAGGCATGTTAAAAATGAGTGATGAAAAATTATTTTACTCTTTCACATGGGGTTATTATTAAAAAAGAATAATAAAATAAACATTTTAAACAATAAAACTATAAAAGAAATTCCTTTATGCCATTTGATCTGCTGGGATTTAAAATTTTTCCTAACTGATATACTATTTAATGAAAGAAGTTTTATTTTTTATATATTAATCAATTAGAAAGCATAAAAACTGCATTAAATTAGCATAAAAAATTCAAGAAAATAAATCAGAATTCATAAATTACTACACCTCTCGCACACGCAGTTGGGCAGAAATGAAACATTAATCCTTCCATAAATTCTAATGAAGCCTGTGTTAATCATGAATAAATTGAGCTATCTTATGGAGATTCTTGAAATTCCTTTATAAATGTGATGAAAATTTTGAAGAAGAATTTCTGTTCTTGTTCTTGGAAACTTTCATCTCACAATTTCATCGGTATACTATGAAAGATGGCCACTTCATTATTTATTAGCAGTTGCGCAATTATTGTAAGGAGCAGTTCTCATCGGTATCTACCGCAGTTCTTAAAAACAGAAGTCTAATTAGATACACCATGCGCTTCATTATAGAGTCGATAACCTTCTTAAAAACCGTCATTCTAAGATTTTAAAGATAAGATGGAGCTTCTAATTAAGAGAGTTTTACGTGGCATTAGGACAATTTTTTCATGCGCTTATTTAGCAGTGCACTGAATGGGAGGGGGGAGGGCAGTCAGAGATTTTAAGTGCCATAATCCTTGTTCAGTGTATTTTTATGAGCGAGAAAAATATAGCTAACGTGTCATTAGGAACAAATTATTAGCTTCGCTGCTTTTAAAACTTATACTGTTAAAGTCTCCACAAAACTTGGATAGAAATTTTAGGGCATAAAAAGAATGGACAGTATACGTGCATGAAACTTAGTTTGAAATGTTCCTTAACATTTAAATGTAATCTTTCATATTAAAATAAAGTAACAGACTGTATCAAGAAGATTAATAAACATATTTAATTGAAGATGTATAAAAATTATAAAAAGAAATCCCATATCTTTTCTCTCTCTCTCTCTCTCTCTCTCTCTCTCTATATATATATATATATATATATATATATATATATATATATATATAT
>JAPMOR010101494.1:303906-318564 GCA_026543865.1 Argiope aurantia
TATATATATATATATATATATATATATATATATATATATATATATATGATGAACGTAATGAAATGAAATCCTATTTAAATCTTGACTCGAAGAAATAAGGTCATATAAAAGATCGTGAACATTTTCACATTTTCATAGCTTCTGAATTAAAAATTAACCGTAACTGCAAGTTGGTTCTGTGAAAGCAGTGTATCAAATCTCCTGTAAAAACAAAAATATAAAACTTGAAAACTCGTAAAAAATATTAATGTTATATATTTTAAGTGAAGTGGTAATATAAAAAAATATTTTTGTTACCCGTTTTCAAGAAAAATTGACAAATTTCAAAGAATTTCAATATATATATATATTTTTATTCAAGCATTTCAAGGGAAGAAATTATATATTAGAATGATTAAGTTTTAAGAATGATTTCCCCAAAATTTGCCAGAAGAAATATCATGCTGATTCATTTCTACTCTCCAGGGGGGGGGAATCAATCTTTTTATGAATATCAGCGGAATTTTTATAAAATAAACAAAAAATATATAAAAATTATAAACATTTAAAAAGTATTGAAAAATAACTTTAATGGAATTATAGAGTATTTCGGGAGTAGATCATATCATCATCAAAAATTACTTTTAGAATGATTTTTTTTTCAGTTTAGGTGGAGACGAAAATCACATTCAGTTTATTGAGTTTTAAATGAATCGTTAATAAAACACCACTCAATAATCAATCATTTTGGAACACTAGCTATTTATCTTAAAATCATATACTACAATTCTATACAAACAATATAAACATTATAGGCAAACTATATGAATTAGAGAATTATTTCTAAAAATGATTGTTTGAAGAGAAGTACCAAGTCATATTCAGATTAATCAGGCATTTAAATTATTTAGAAAACCAAAATCATTATTATCTGAAAACGGAAAAGGATGAACTAGAATAATGAAGGAATAAAAATAAGAAACAAAATAGATATACTAGAATCATTCAAGAATAACAGTAGGAAGCAACATAAATGTACTAGAATGATACAAGAATAAAAATTAGAAATAATTTAAAAGCAGAACTAAATTTTAAATATTTTTTGGGATGAAATTTTTTTTCCTTGCCTTAACTAGAGCTTCCATTTTAAAATCGTATCAAAATATTGCAAAAGTAAAATTTATTTCATTTAAAAATTCAGTAACTCATAATAAAATCATTTATTAAGAAAAAACGATTATTCATTTTAAAAATATGTTTTAATTCTTTTTGCAAGGGAATTATTAGTCATTTGCTCAAAACTGAAACAGTCATTACATTTAAAAAGTCTTCTTAAATAGAAAAAAAATTCAATTAGTTTAATATCGTTAGAGAAATGGAAACATCAAATGTTTCCGATTGTTAATTCATTATATAATCGCATTCTAATGAATATAGAAACATTCCTAACATTATAAAGAGTAGGAATTGAAATAACAGCATTTATTTTCAAGTCTTTATTTAATAAAATATCTTAGAAGGCTATTTTTAAACACCGAAGCAAGCAATATTTATATACTTTAGCTTTAATTTACGAAAAAAAAACCCTTTTTCTTTACCTCTATTATGGCGATGAAGACTTCAAACGATTATATCAAAAAATTCTTGCGTGCTCTGATTTTAAAATAGCTTGAAATTTCCACCCTTTTTAAAGGTCATAATAAATCATAAATGAAAGAAAAAGAACTTCAACGAAAGCTGTAATTCATGTAAGTATACATGTGAGTGAGATAGGAATAAAGCGGAGATGAACAATGAAGTAAATAGCGAGAAAAATATTAAAAAAAAAATTCTTCTATTACTTGAAATGCTAAAGTCATTCTACTAAATTTAGAGAACATCGTGCATTTTTAAAAATATCTGACGCAAAGAAATAGATTTTCTAATATGTAAACACAAGCATAAACACACACATACATATACACACGCAGACACACATACATACACACGCGCACACACACATCTCTGCTCTACGTATTCCAAACACTAACCTCTTTCATTTTCTTATATTCAATCTATCTACCAATGTCTACTATTTTAACTGTTTTAACGTACCCCCCGGCTAAAACCATTTCACATACCTGTTTGAATAGGCGTACCACAGAAAGGAGATAGGAGATAGTTTCAAATGAAACATATAGTATCAACAATAAATCAAAAATACGGAAGGATATTTTTCTCTTATTTATTAGTTCAGAAAATGAAGGAGAGTTAGTTAGAGAAGTTTATAAACATTTTATTAGAGCACATAGGTTATATGTAATGTAAAGATCTGCTTTCTATTCAAGCACAAAAACTGATTCAAATAAAATAATGATTCTTGCTATGAATCAGCAAGAAGAGGGAGAAATAAGGAATGAAAACTTTCCAAAATATTAAGAAGTAAAGAATTGTTAATATTAAGAGTTTTGGAATGATTTTGTTAGAACATTTGGCTCAAGTTTTCATCTAAAATTCAGATCGTAATCATTTATATGTACCGAAAATTAGTTATGTAGGCATTTTTCTATGATTCACTCTTGGATAAGATTCAATACCTTTTATCCTTTGTCAATTCCCTCTTTTAAACTCATAAAATAGTATTTTAGATTGTATTATTAGAATTCTACAGAAAGACTAATTTTGTTATTTTTTAAAATTGAAATTTGAATCGAATCTTTTTTATATTTCTGGTTAAAAACAAAAGCGTCTAAGAAATTCACAAATAAACTTCTTTATTTTGAAGGAAAGAGCAACTTCGTTTGCAGATCATTTTATCCAAATTGATGAAACAAAAACAAAAATTAAGAATGATACAAAATGTGTAAGATTGAGTGCTTGGTATATTTAATAACTGAAATAAAAATACTTAACTGTCTTTAAAAAATGCCCTTGTTTTAAAATACCTTAAAATCTCTGCTCATGTCTTTTTTAATACCCGATATAATTATTTCTAATGATAAAATAAATCAAAATAAATATACACATAAGAAAACTGTAATAATAATTAATTAATGTCGCTCAATTTTAAGGGTGGTATAAACATTTAAATTGTTTATTTTTAAAAAGTAATATTTTACATATATATTTAAAGACGAATGAAATTAACTATTCAAATTGGCACGGAAGATAAATATGGGTTTTAGATTCAACCATATTTTAATAATTCTTCAGGAATTTCCTGTCTAGAAATTATCGGAATCCACTTAATTCCATGGAAAACTCACGTATCTGCTTACTACACATACGGCATAAGTTCTGAATTTTCTTATTAATTATGGACTCGTTTGCATTTAATGACAAGTGGAGCATCCTCCTGGCAGTATTATACCACCTAAACTGGTCTCTTAAGGACCGAACCACCCGAAAATTGCCTCTTCATCTTTCAACAAGAGCAACGCCCAGATATAGATATCATCTAATTTCTTCATTGATTGATGCTCCCAGACTTAACCTCTATTTCACACCTTGAAGTCGTTTGCTACGTGTGGGGTGGGCAGCTCCAATTTAGCTTCGATTCACCCCGCATCATTTCCCAACTCTTTTATAGGTATAATTTGTACGTCACTTAATTGTCAAGCAATTTCTTATTGACTTAAGGATACCTAGTGCGATATTTAACGAGTTTGGTGAGAGATTCCTCACGCCTGTAATCTTCTTTTAGCAGCTGCTTGGGCGCTCCTCTTTCAGAATTAATTGGGCAAGAGAGCAACGTCTGGTCTTTTTTTGCGACACTTCATTAAGTTCTAATAGGCCCAAACATGGGTATCATTAAAGGAATGCTGCCTGTTTTTTGTAGAAGTATTGAAAGGTGGAACACGGATTTGGTGGTCTGTCAATGACAGGACACTGTTTGATTTATACAGTGACGTGTCATAAATGAGACAGTTAGACAGTGATTTATTGGCATTTGATAAAGAACAGACAGTTGTGGCATGCTATTTTTAGAATATTGGCAAGTGATTTTGAAGTTTAAGTTCAAAGCAGCAAGTTTCAATATTAGTAAATAAAGAGCCATCTGTAAATATTTGAACTCTTTCTGTAATCAGATACGGGACGGCCTTCAATTATTGTCAAAAATATTGTATTTATAAAAAATTACCAAAGTTCAAAAACCGACCATGAACTCCAGTAAATCCAGCTGAACAGATTTCATCATAAATTATTGCCATTGAGCAATAAAGGTCTAAACAGAATTGAAAGAGTTTTTAACCTTTAATAGAATGTGAAGATTACAGAATCATTTGAAAATCTGCCTGTCAGCAGTAGTTTCAAAACTCATGAGTTGCACCTTTAAGAATTTCGGGACAATTTCAAATCTCATGTTTATAAAACTGTATCTATATTCTTCTGGCGTAAAGTAATTTCATAGTTCACGTATGATGGAGTGGTTTTAAAACTTCATTTGCTTTCTCTTGGTGTCTCCGCGTTGGATTGGTGCAATTTCACACCTCAAATATATTGACGTAGTTCTGAACTATCTGTTCTTTTGTCCTGACATTAGATTGATGTAGTTGGGTGAAAATCAGAACCAGTTTTCCTTGTTACAATCAGGAATAAAAATTATGAGAATAACATCATATTATTTCAGTCTTTATAGGTAATTTCAACCACTATTTTAGCTTGGCAATTTTATCGGTAATTGAAATATTTACACATACGTAAATTAAATTAAAAATCTTATTTTAAAACAAAAGATTTCACTCTCTGATTGAATTTCCATATAAAATTCATTGATATATGAATATGCTGCCTTTATCATATTTATATGCAATGTACAATGCAGATAAATTTGTATAAAATGAGTATACATGAATACAGTAGCATTCATCATCAAATAGGATTTAAATATTGATTTGAATATTTAAAGAAATTGAGAGAAGATTGTGCAAATGGGGTTCTATGCTATAAAAACTAAGCGTGTATTTTTTAGATGAGTTCTTAGCTTATGCATATGCTAAGGAAATCTCTTCATGTTCGTGCACAAATACTACAATCTTCTTTACATATACGAATTTTATTTTCTTAGAAATATTGGAGATATTAAATTATTTTTGCTTACAAGCAGATGCACGAACCCTTAAAATAAAACGTAATATTTAATGTATTTTTATAAATATGCACATGTTTTGAAATTTATATCTATTTGTTTTAATGGTATAGGATATTACAATTATTTACGAACGATTTAAAACAACGAAATTTTTCTAATCCTTAAAAAATGCATATTTTTGTGTCAATAAATGCATGCGCAAAAGTTTTTATGTAGTAGTTTAATTTGATAAATTGATAGAAAAAAGCGTTTGAACAATTATCAATTATAAGTAAATGCTTCTGCCATATTGCCTATAATCAAGGAATGCATTCTAGTAAAGAATGCCATGTTTTTAAAATAATTTAATCATTTTTAATTATTATACATCAATTTACAACATCATTTTATAATTAGCATGCCATTTTAAATCGTGAGATTAACTTGGCAATTTGGTCTCTGATTTTTAAATAGCTACTAAATGAATTAACAAACATCAAAAAGAATATTATGAATTAAACTCATTTCGTTTATATTTCAGATGAAAGTTAATAGTAACAAAACAAATTATAGAAGCGTAATTTTTTAATATCCTCCCCCTTCCCATTTTAGCTTTTATTTATATAAGCATCTTCATACGAATTTTTCCTCTCAACGTAAAATAATCCCCTTTCAAATAAATATATGTCTTAATCTATCCTATTCACAAATTTATATTTGAAATACACAGAAAAATTTTGAAATAATTTTTAAAAATTTGACGACAAAAAGGCTGCTGCCTATTAAAACCAGTTATTAACTCTTTGAAAAGTTAATATTCAACTGAAGTGAGCTCAAATTTTCACTTCAGTTGCGATGTATTTAGCACGCGAATGTCTTCAGTTTGAATTATTTCGCAGAACAATAAAATGGTATTTCGTTGTGAGTCCAATTTCTCTAAGCTACCTTTCCTTATTCTCGCTTAATTCGAATATCGTGCCGAGACACAATTATTTAGAATTTTTTTAAGCCAAACAGTTAAAGGCTTTCTTCTAATTTGCATCTGAAATTGAAATTTTTTAAAGCGTGAAAAGCATATAATGACACATGTTCAAATCAAATTTAAAACTTTTGAAAAAGCGATTGACAAAAGAAAACTTTCCCCCTTTTCCCAATTTTCTTAACAATACTTTGTTCGAGCTGACGTGGTGACGAGATTTTTTTCCCAGAATGCAATTGATCATGTCTGATGCTATGAGAATGAAATACGCGAAGCGACAGCATGGAAAAAGCCGCACCCACTCTAATTATTGCTTTGAAATAATTGAAATTATTCATCTTTGTCAAGAAGAATTCGCAAGTTAATAAGTCTTTGTTGATGCTCACTGGAAACAAGAATTTAAAACACGTTTCAATCACTGTCAATATAATTATCTTTGTATAAGAAAAGTTGGTTATAAAAGGAAGCATTTTTTTATAAAGTGTGTGGATAATACATTCTTATTAAACATTTAAACAATTGCAAAAAGTCTGTTCCTTTTTATTTGCTTTTACTTAGATTTTAAGAGAACTGACCTTGCCTTAAACTATTATATATACACTATTTCTGTAGTATTGTTAACATATTACAGTCTAAATTTATTAAATTATTTATAAAAGTTGACTAGCAGTTGATATTGATGGTTTCATCATTGAATTTCTATGCAAGAATTAGTTATTACTGCAGGTGTTAGAATGTTAATGGTAGTCGAAACCATAATCAAAAGTCATTGCTAAAAAGTTCTGCTTGTTAATGATTACTCTGCACTTATAAAAAACATTTGCGAATCTTTTAATTTTTTTAATTAATATTCTAAATGCTGAAAATGGATATCTTAAAGATTTTTTATAGGTATATTAAATTAGTTAATAAATAATGTTCTCTGATAGATTATTATTTTTATAAATCAATTGAATAGTTTGGAAATTTGAAAGATCTGTTAGCATAGTATTATCACCTATTTTTTTTAAAAAGTTGTAATATCATTTTGAATTAATAAAAGTTGGGTTCATCAATAATAAGAAATTATAAGCCTGTGCTGTTTAAGAGTATAGTTCTAGCAGCTAATGTCTTTAATCTATCCTACTAAAACAAATGATGACTAGATAGTTTATGTTTATGAGAAACATACATCTAAATAGGTAAATAAAAAGTTTGTTCGGATGGAGTTCACGTTCACGTTGTTAAGCAATCAATGTTATTTGAACTGCGGCTCACGGTCATTCTTTGTAATTTCCGAATCAAACTTCAAATTTGATTTCGCCCAAATTTACATACGCCGCTGAATTGATAACAATTTACATTTCTCGTGATAGGGCATGCCAAATATTAAGTTGAACTGATGACTGCTTCATCTTGCGCCACTTGGGCACATTGCTTTTTAATATTATTAGTGTCGTTTCTTTCATTCATTATAATTTTCTTCCGCATCATTTTTATATTGCATTAGAACTTCTATAGAAACAAGTTGGGTTTCAAAAACAAGGTAGCAAATATATACATTATTTCCGAATAAAGAGAAAATTGAAGAACGGAAAAAAGGTACAGTAAAGACTGCAATCTAAAGCTTTTCACCCTTTAGCAATGTTTAACAAAAAGACTTTTATTTTATTCTTCTTCTTTTTTTATTTTTTGCTGTATATTAATATAGCTTTAAAAGTTAAGCTGCATAAATGCAGAAACAAAAAATTTTAATGGCAACTTTATAAATATCGAGGAATTAATATGCTAAATTTTTATCAAATCTTCTTTTAAATTTCTTAATAGATCTACTTATTTGCTGTGTGAGCTGTTTGCTCCTCACACAACACTCAAACATATCATATTGCCAATAAAATGCAATTGAGTGAAAAATATTCAAAAATTTTTTGCTTATAGCATTTTTAAATGACGATGTTTAGTGACAAGCAAACTTTTTTTCCGATAATGAATTTTTCCCACTCGACTGTTCTAAAAAGCGAAGATTCAATAAAATCTCGCCTTCGAATTTTTCAGAATTACAAATCTTCCACTTTGCTAACTACGCGTATAAGAAAGTAAAAAGCAGAAATTCGTCATATGTTTCCGATATTTTTAGAGGGACAAGATGACACGATCACACTTGTCTGCGCGTACTCGTTGAGGAATGGGGGTGGAGAGTTGTCCTTCCGGCCGGAAGACATTAGTCGTGAAAGGGCTTCCGTTTCTATGGGAGTGATTAACTCCTCGTTCCATCTAGTGGGTGGAAGAAATATTTTTTTTTCATTCCTTCCTTCACTTACAGCAATGTAAACAGATTCAATTGCCCTGAGCGAAAAGTACCCAATTGAAAAACACTCGCTACACTTATTGACTCCCACATGAAAACTTTATCGAAAGTGAAAAACTTCTTGGAAATAAACAGGCTTTGAAAGAATAACATGTTTATTCGGAAAGAAAAGAAAAAGAGAGAATTTTGTAAAAAAAAGATATTTTCTGCTAATTGTTGCTTTGATAAAATGTTATATACAAAACTGTATTTTGAATAACATTTTATAATTATGATTAATTTTAATCAGTAAAGGTATGAGATATCATTTGTACAAATTCTTGTGCCTATATATGTATATGTCCTGAATTGCTTAAAATGCAATAAATTGTAATTGCTGTATAAGAAAAAACAGCCACAAATAGATGATACTTGGAAGTCCAGAAAGAGGCTTTGAAAATAAATTATAATTTTCTCGTGAAAATGTTCTGAATTTCATAAAAGTAATTTTAATAAACTTTTATAAAAATGTTATGATTACACACAAATAACAAAAAAAAAAGATAAGAAGATAAATTAAATTCCTTCTTTTATCCCTAAATTAATAGCCAAAATGAAAAAAAAAATGACACTAATATTTATGCATTTAAAGAAAATGTCTCTCATCACTGAAAGATATTGTGCTATCTAAAAGGAATATTCTAAGGTGATCTCGAGCCTTTCAAAAAATTTGACCGAGTCTTGATTAAAAACACCGTTCAAATTATTTCTAATATTTGTAAGATTAATTTGGTGCTTGATATTTTACTTAACCTTGATTTCAGGCTAACCCATGTGGTAATTTTGATTACATAAATAATAAATTGAAAAATAAATTGTTTTCCTTAACTTCCACTGTTTTCTTTCAAGATTCTTTTTAAGACATCTTATTTAAAATTTTATTTCTGGAACAACAATAGTCAAAGTTCTGTCTAACTTTGAACAATCTTCTATACAATACCCATTTCACCTAATAAAACAATTTTCTACTCCTCTGTTTTCATTTTATGCTGATGTAATGTGGAAGTTTGCAGTGAAGAGTGATGGCTCAGATGTCAATATCGACATTTGACCATGATAGAAAATAAAGAAATCGTTTCCAAAATAGTCCTTATGTAGAGATAAAAAAATCTTGTTACAAAATTAGCACAAACCTTCCATTTTCAATCAAACGTGCTTAAAAAATATTAAGACTAAAAGAAATTAGAGCATTTAATATTCTTCATTTAATATAGATATTAAATAAATCATATCCAGTTTTGACAAAAATAAACAACTCTCATTATAAAAAGGAGGAAATTATTTTAATTTCAATAAAAAAATTATTTAAGAATATCATAATGACTGCCAATGAAAATTCTAGAATATGTTTAAATAGATATTACCTGCATTTTCAGGGATTAAAGTTAATTTATATACACTGATGGCTAATATCAGTGCAGCGCATTTATTTAACTCTATTAAATTATATTTTTTAATGCAAAGTGTAACTTGATTATTTTAAATACAATTTTCCATTTTACATCGCAAATATTGAGAATACATGTAAATATTTATTGTATAAATTAATTTTTAATAATTTTGTGGTATTATATAAACATATAGAATAGAAAAAAATTCTTCGCATTTTTAATTATTTCCCTGTATTATGCAAATACAGTGTTGTTATAATTAAAGTTCATCTATTCAGAAGGCTCAGAACAGGTTCTCTGATTCCCATGTGAAATTTCAGCGTTTTCTTAAAAGTATTTTCCAAAAATATTACAGTACACGAATAATTTGTACACCATCTTAAAATTCAAAAGATTATGTTTTCAATTCTACCAAATTTTAATTTATAAATTACATTTCTTGTTTTAATCAATAATTTAAAAAATGTAAGTTTTATTTTTTAATTAATTGTAAGCATATTTTTCTACAATTTATTTCACACAAAATAAAAATAAAATTTACCTGCACGAGCGTATACGTACATGAGAAAAATTAGCTTTTATCAAAGTGCTATCATCACATTGACAAAAGCTCAATTGAAAAGTTTTAAACTCTTACTGCAAATTAAACATAAAAAAGTGTAATTTTGGGCACTTGTCTCTACTTTTTAGAAAAGTAAGTGCACGAAAAGGGTTTATATATATATATATATATATTTCAGTATACATCAGTATTTGGAGTTTACTCAAGGCTGATTAACCTAAAATAATGAATTTGTGTTCAGAATTCAATTTTGATAATTTTCTAGTTTAAATAAAATGGGTAAAAAAAGCCTAAATTAAATTTGTTCAGTTTTGCTTCAACAATAAAAATATCTGGAATCTTCGCCTCTATTACTGGAGTTTCGCCATCTATTGACGAAATATTTTCATTTCTTTTCGGTTTTCACAGAGATAATCGCTCATTTTGCATGTTAATGAAATTATGTTTCATTGGAAGCCATAGATCCAGCTCTTGACTCTTCTAATAGTTAAATTTAACTGTAACAATCCTAAATATAAATATAAAAGAAAATATACTTCTCCTTGAAAACTTTAAAAATTGTCGTACATACATTACGAAGCGGCAGAAGTTGGCCTACATAATCATTTTTTTTTTAAGTTGGTGATTCGCAAAATAATAAAGTTCGAATTAAAGAACAATTGAATTTGTATTATCCTTAATTATATTTTAAGGTAAGTGTTTTAGTCGAAGCACATAAGATTCAAATTTCTGATTCTGATTCCAAAGGAGAGTGAGATTACCAGTTTAGAACAATTAAATTAATTAAAAAGCCCCTGGAAAGGGAAAGAAGGAAAAATGGAATACAAATAACTAAACTGTTTTCTGAAAACTTTAATAAGAAAAAATATAGTCTATTCATATAAATTAAATAGGTTTCTTATACAAAAGAATACAAGTAAGTAAATACTTATATCATAATATATTTCTCGATTTGAATTATTTATCATCTAATAAATTCAATCACTTTAAGATAAATACCCAGGCAATTACTTAGAAATCATTGGTATACGACTGCTACGCAAACTTAAAAGAAAAAGAAGAAAAAGGGAGTGGATGGAAGAAGAAGGAAAAATAAATAAACTGTAAAATGACAGAGATTTTTTGTTATTTTTTTTGGTAACATTCCTCTTCGGCTTTATAAACCAATATGTTGCATTCTAACATTAAATGGAAATTTATTGGAATTGGAATTAATGATATTCAAAAAGTAAATAATATCGATAAAAGTTTGAGAAAAATTTGAAAGAAAAAAAAACACAAATATATGAATAAATAAAAAAAAATCACTTAATGGGACAATTGCTTTAAATAATTAAATATCATAAAAATTAAATCTATTAACAGTTATTTGCATTTGCATTTCATCTTTTTCACACAAGATTACTTGCATCTTGTGTGTGTATGCATTTATTATATATTCATATTTCAAGAAATAAATTCTAATGTAAATAAATTAATTCATTTCTGTTTTAAATAATCTAGATAGCTTATTAAATAAAACATGTTATACTTTTTTTATGGAGAATTATAGAAGAAAGTAATTAACTAACCGTAAAAAATGCAACATCGAATTTATTACATTTTTTTTATCCAAAAGAAACTGAAGGTTGTTTTTTCTAGAACTATCCATATAGATATTTTTTATGTAAAATTGCGTTGAATAACACTTTTCGAAGTTACTTCATTGTTCATCGATAAATATTTTCAGTTATAAACGGCAAAAAGTGTTTTTTTTTCTTTTACTTTCGAACAAAGGGGCTAATTTATTCTTTGACATCTGTAAATTCTTTAAAATCATTTTAAAATATATCTAATATATATACAATTCAAATAAAGCTTTTAGCGCCATCTATTAATCATCTTGTGAAAATACTTTAATTATGCTGATGGCTTGATTTTTTTGGGGTTTTTTTTTTATATGACAGTATTTCTTAGCTGTCAAATCGGAATTGAGAATGCTAATCATATGCCTTTTTGTAGCGCATATTCATATAAACTTATTTCAAAACATTATCAAATTTTCGTTAATATTGTCATATAAATTAAATAAAAATAGATTAATATTAAATGAAAGCTAACAACGTTTGTGCTGCCATCTATTGAGTAATATTGAAAACTAGAAGCTGTTACTTAACATTGAATTTCGAATTTTTTGTAATAGTATCATACTTAGAAATTTTCACACACACAAGTATTTTAATTTTAGATATAATTAAATTCTTAATGCTTTTTATGATATTATTTGCTGTGACCACAATATTAATGTAATTTTTATTTTTTCATAACTATTTTTCAATGATGTAATTTTTCCTCCTTTATTTGCACATGGAAATTTTTCATAATCAATTTGAAAACATTAATGGTCATAAACTTATTATGAGTTGATGAGTAAAGTAAAATTATCTTCAGTATTCCTTTCAAATTTTAGCAAACAAAATTAATTCTTAAAATTATATTTTGAAATTTTCATTACCATTTTATTTGCTTTTATGAAATATCTTTTATTATATGGCATTTTGAAAAATAGGCGACAGAAGTATTTCTTTCCTTTATATACTTTTAATCAAAAGAGGCTAATCGTAATATTGAATAATCTATTCCTTAGTTGATAATTTCAGCAAATGGTTGCTCAATAATGAATGCAAGCATTCAATAATGAGTTATAAAGAATTGAATAATATCATCAGTTTATCAGAAAAATTCATAATGAAGAGGGATGGATAAAAAACATCTGAAAAGGGAAAAGCTTTAATATTTGAATATAATTGTCAGAAATGAACTCCTTTCATCTTGCAAAATTACATAATTAAAAACCAACTAAATGTGAAATATTTTTAAAATAAAAATAGCAGGGTTTTCCTTCAAAATATTTCAAGAAATTATAATTAAATAAATTCAGTGTTTTAGTTATTGCGGTTTTCATATGTTGTTACAGTAATATGATCAACTACCTGACATAGAAAAAAAAATGGAGAGGGAGCTCTTCTACAATTTAGGAAACGTTTGAAAACTCACGACAAACTTCAAAACATTTAAGACTTGAATTTGTGATCATCAGAAAAAATATACTTTTATAATAAGTATAAGTATTTAAGTATTTAAATTTACATAATAGATACTGTTTATGGGAAGGACAGCATTAATATGAGGAACAATACATTTCAAAATCTTTCCAAAGTTGATTTTCATTTTATATAGTAAAATATTTCAAGAGTATATGGCACAATATTTAAAATGAGGACATATTCTATTATTTATTTCTTCTAATTCCATTTTTAATTATATACATTAAAACAATATATTTTGATTCATTTTTTTCTTATGAATATTATAATCCACAATATCAAAGATTTACACTACTCAGAAATTGTTTTACAAACATTTAAAATGTTTCTGTTATAAATTTATGAGCATGCTCTTATCAACTTCCCATATTCAATAAAACGTTACCATGTGAGTAATAAAAATAAATTCCTTCTATTAAAATGGAAAATGCTGTTTAAAACATAATAAACATAGGCTATTTAAAACGTTACTGAACTCATCTAAAATTCATTAACTTTCTGTGATTTCATCTTCTTAGTAACATTCTTATGAGACATAATTTTATCTTAAAGGAATTCCGTAGTCACTTTTCAATATTTAAGCATGATCTAAATTGTTTCAATATTGAAATCATAGAATAATGTCTATAGAATATATATATTTTTTAGATTCACGCATTATGACATTTATAAGCAACTTGCGGCATTTTTTTTTCATTACTTTTAACAAAACAGAAATTTTTAAAAACTAATGCAAATGACGATCTAATACAGTTATCAGATTCTATATAATACAAATTTAAATAAAATTTTAAAAACTTCGCAATGATTGAAAAAAATGCAAAAATATTTTTTCCAAATTAACATTTTTTTAAAATTTATTCCTCATGTAATTGAATTGAGATTACATCTTATGACCCATTGTATAAATCTTTTTAATAATTATAACTTTTTAATTTAAACTTTTTTCTGAGACTAATAACTCTTTATTTAAACACGAGAAACTGATTTTAAAACTTCATCACCCCGTGAACAAATTTAGAGTTTTCATTTTGGATAGTCAGCCCAACACCTTAAAAATTACCACCGCTTGTCTTTTCCTGAAAAAAAAAAGTACATTTCTACCTTATTAAATGTTAGTTTTCACTTTAAGTACTCTGCGTTGGCTCGTGAAATGTGACATGTAATATTTTCGTGAATCAAGAAATAGACCTTAAAAGTCAAAATAAACTCTGATTCGTTTCAAAAGTTATATACACAGAAATATGCTGATATACATAAGTGAAAAAGACATATACATACTGAT
>JAPMOR010101494.1:318574-351121 GCA_026543865.1 Argiope aurantia
ACATATACATACTGATTACATAAGTGAAAAAGAAATATGCTGATATATATAAGTGAAAAAGACATATACATACTGATTACATAAGTGAAAAAGAAATATGCTGATATACATCAGTGAATACATCAGTGAAAAAGAAATATGCTGATATACATCGGTGAATACATCAGTGAAAAAGAAATATGCTGATATACATCAGTGAAAAAGACACATATATCAGTGAAAAAGAAATATGCTGATATACATCAGTGAATTGAAAAGATGATTCCTATTAAAGTTCTTGCTAAATGAAAATTTCAGTAATTAAAATGTTCGAAATCAGACATTAAAATATTTTATCTCTGCTGAAAGAATATCACGATAAGCTATTATTTAAATAAGCGCATGTTCTGAAGGAAATTTTTTAATATGGTTAATTTCATGCAGGTAAAAAAAATTGAATAATTGCCATATCTTAGGGAAATTTTAGCAAAATTTAAAACATAATAATCGTCTAAAAAGATGTGGATGTTAAATTTATTATAAAATATATAGATAGTACTAATCATAATTATTGTAATTATTATTATTACAAATATATAGATATTATTATTCGGAATCTGATATTAAAATTTTATTCTGGGAAAGTCTATAGAATTCTTAATTAATTATATGGAATAAAAAAGTCTATTTACTATTTATTATATATTTCATAATTTTAAAATAGTTTAATAAACAAAAAATATATTTAATAAATTTATCTTAAAGATTATCAATACAAACAACATTAATTATTAATTTGCTTGATTATTTCATCACTTATTTTCTGCTATTAAATGTGAAGAACGCATTTTATTTAAAAGATACCTTTGTCTTATATGTCATGTATAAAAGTTGTCTCTGGAGATAAGAAGAAATTCATACAGGAAAAAATTGAGAATGTGTCTATTTTTTTCCGGTTACCTACCATTGTATATTCATAAATGAGTTATAAAAATAGAGCTTGCATTGAACCTTTCTTTACAAGTTCCAAAAAACTTCTGCTGCTCAACAGACGTCGAAAACTTTTGAAACGAGCCGCAAATCAGCGCGCAGAGAGGTTCTTTTCATTACTGAGAAGCTCTTTGCCGTCCAAAAGCTCCTTCCACAGTCAGCATAGCTTTAAGAAAAATATAATGAACTTGAAAATTCTACGATGATGATATAATACAGAGGAAGTTTCAGTTTATTCACATATTCTTTTACTACGAAATGAAGTGCGGTTTAATTGATATTTTGAAAACACTACTCGAAAAAAAAAGATGAAATTATTTGAAAAAGAAGACACTATTGGGGAATAGTAGTGGTTCGTCCAATATTGCAGCAAAATTGCGATCTCCCCACCGAAATTATTTTTTAAAGTTGTATTTTCGTTTTTCATTTAACTTAATAATTTTTCTATCCTGAGATTTCTTTGTTCTGTGCGTATTTTATCACTCTAAGAGTCGGATGATCAAAAAAATTGTATAAAAAATACAATAAAAGCGAGAAAAGGAGACAGAAAGAAATCAACAAACAAGAGAAACGATGGGTCTAGAGAATATAGATCTGAAAATAATTTTTAAAAACCCCACTTTTATTTGATCTCTAAAAAAGAGATATTTGAATTTCAATTAGCATTTATAATTTAGTCTAAATTTTATTAAGAATATATAAAATATAAATATTATGGGAATTAAAAATAATTTCTTTTCTAAATCCCTATTTGAATCCACTCGTATTTGAATAAATTTTAATTAATTTATACTATAAAGTGATAATCAAATTTTTAAAATATTAAAATATTTTACTATCATCGGAAACAAAGATTTTTATGCAAAATTCCATTCTTTCAAACATGAAACAAATCTATTTCAATGACAATGTATAAAAATTGCAATAGGTATTTAAATTGTCGAAAAATAGTCTAGAGTATTTAAGGATATATAAGGTAAAATTATTTTTAAGAATTCTTTGCCTATTTTATTTTTACAGTTTAAATGGTTTTTTATTCTAAAAACATTATATAATGATTTAAGAAAGGATATCTATTTTGACATTCCTATAAGATTAGATAAGACTATAAGATTTGGTTAAAGTCTAGAAATCTTCAATGGTGAAAGAAGACTATCAAAAAGACAACAAGGCAAGATTAAATTCGGTAGATTTAATACTTAAAATAAGCTATATGTCTACTTGCTAGATATTCAAAGACTACATTTCAACAGAATCATACTAAGTCGATTATATGTCTCTAATTGCGAATAGAAATTATTCTCCAGCTAAAAAGATAAAACTGTCGCTCTTCTGGATAATTTCGAGATTATCTCTGTTAAAAGTATGATCTTAAAAAAATCGGATATAGTGATGATCACCTTGTCTGGAACCGTAACCGTGGGGGTGTCCGTCTGCCCCGCTATTCCGTCAGATGGTCCGGTCAGATAGTGACTAAGTATCGAGACGGCTGTTGCGTAGGACTGAATCATGGTGCCTCCCCATCATCTGTGCCGTAAACAAAAGGATAATCCACAGTGGTTTGAAAAAAACTGCATCGCAGCGGCTGATTGGGCAAGCATAATCCGCGGTGTGTCCGTGTTATAATCTCCGGACTGCACAGAAAAACAAAATCTAAGCAGAAATCGGAAGAACTGCTCCCCCCCCCCCCCCCAAATACTGATATTAAGTTTGGAAGAAGGAAATATTCCAAGTGTCTCGTTCAGGAGTGCGGTTTAAAACAAGATGAACATAGGAATAGACTCTACTCCCAAGTCTGCTGAATACGAATGAATTAATTCTATTTTAACATTTGTCGTCAAAATAGCGCAGAATAGGACGCGTATAAGGCATTTCCTATAAACAGGCAAAAATATGAGATATAATTTAACAAAGTATAAATTCAACTTTTTACATAATATGATACAAAATTTTAATATATCGTGAAATATTTTCAATGCAAGCTGTTAAGTTCTAATCGTATGCTGCGAAGTGGTTCATATTTGGCTAAAGTATTGTAACAAAAGCGAAACTCCTGAAAAGTATATTAAAAAGTAGCTGTTTTTGCCTAGCAATACAGAAAGAAAATGATAATATTGCATTTTCTAGAAAATTCATTATGCTTTACAAGTTTTTTTACTCTAGATTGAATAAATTTCTAGTGATGAATTGAATTCACTTTAATAATAAGTACAAATTATATAAGAATGTCCCCAGTTGTTTATTTAAATCCGCTTGAAGCCTCATTGTAGTTAAAATTATGATTAATATTATTATTGTATAATTTGTTTCTCTTTTTGCTTGTTTCATCTTTTACTAAAAAAAATTTTTTTTCAGTTAAATATTAGTGGGGAATTTAACTTATTAATCGTAAATAAATAAGAATAGTGAGAATTATGATTTATTTACGATTTTTTGAAAAAAGTAAAAATATATAAAAAATACATACATGTTTGATTTTACAAGATATAATTTTTTAAATCTCTAGTGTTAGTGATATTTATTGAAAAAATATTGATTTCAAAACTTGTTAAATAATTATGAAAGATAGCTCGGAAATAGTATTTATTAGCTAATATTTTGATTATTTTCAGCATTTTCTCATCTATATTTCGAATATAAAACCCAGTAGGAACCATTCTAGTTTACAGAAAGGATTATGAAAGGATGAAATGATTTTATATTCACGTAATGAATGTCAAATGTTCTATACCATTTTCATTTTTGAATTAATTGATTATATTTTATAGGAGAAACAAAGATTCTGTTGTTGAGTTAACACCAGCATTATGTAACAAAAAAGGAAATGTTCATGCCTTTTATAAAAAAAAATCAAAATTTAAAAATAGTCTAAAAATAGTAGATGTGTTTTTTTTACCAAGCATATAAAAATACTATGTTTTCAAATTTAATCCAGAAGTGATAAATAATAAATGAGAAACGTCGAAAACTAAGCTTACTGTCTGGTAAAAAATAAATGAATGTAGTGAAAATATATAGAAAATTTTCATCTCTATTTTCGGGAATTATATAATCCACGTAACTAGGAGCTAATGGTTAGAAAAATGTATCAAAATCTCTTTTGAGTTGGTTTCGGAAACAAATATTTAAATATCTTCTTCTAAAGCAATTTATGATGTATATTTTCCTATTATTGAAAATTAGACTCTTTGGGAAATCTTATTTAAAATATAAATAACTAAAATGGCATTATTAATCAATTAATTGAACAATTCATTAACTAAAAAAATCTAATTAGAGACTCAAAAATGTTTCGAAGCGAGGTTAAAAATTAAACAGTATCAATTCAAAATATATAATATTAAAAATAAAACTGAATGCTTTAATACTACTTATAGAAATTCTAAGAAATAAACTGATCTACGAAGAATACTCTTTTACTATAATGAGATGATATTTTATTTGAAAAAAATATGTTGGACAATCATTTTGATACAATGATTTTAATAATAGTAAATATTTGTTCCCTATTTTAAGAATTTCTTATTAGAATTTACACCTCTTAGTTGAGAATTATGACGGAGGCTTCATCTGACAATAAAACTCTAGCAGAAAAGTTTGTATCTTCCTGGGTGACATCAAGCATCCAGCGTGCGAACTCCAATTGATGTGGTTACCAGCATGAAAAAAAAAAACTTTTAAGAATGTGCTTTCACTTAAAAAAAAATTCGTAGTTGAAACGCCATTTGTTATTTTTTTGTTAAATTTTTTACAGTTTGCAACAGTTCTCTGATTCTATATTTTTGCGATTTTCACCAGTTAAATGTCCTTTGGAACCCCATGTTGTATGGTGGTTCTTTAACCACCTGATGCCTACTATCATCCCTCTGAATTTGTCGGTCGAATTCGGCAACACCCTGTATAAGCTCGAGCATTTAAACATTCCCTTTTAAAAAGAGAAAATTAAATTTTACGAAGTTTTGAAATGTTCAGATTTTTAATGTTTTATACGTTGCTCAGCGTTCAACATATATAGTGATGATTTTGCTGCACTAGGAAGTTAATTTTAGCACAAGATTAACCTGTGATAATATATGGACTCAAATTGAAGAATCCATGTTTTTTTCCCTGTCAATTATATATTGCATGTATGCTTCTCAAGTACAAAAACCAAGGGATTTATTTATATATTCATAATGGAATCCTCAAAGATATCGTATATTCAAAAGCTTTACAATGAACTTTAAGTTGAATACAACAATAATTACAATTTATGCAATCAAAAAAAATAATAATGTATAAACAAAACGGGGAATTTATGTTCAATTAAAAAAATGGTGTTCATTTAATCCATAAATATACAAAAATCTAGCAATAATAAAGGATTATTGGGTTCAGCTATTATTTATCAAATTAGGTTATAAAATGCCATGCTATTTTAAAATAACTTGTAAATTATTTGTCTTATACACATCGTTTACAGAAATTGTGATTGCCTCAAAACTAATATGATTTTGAAATGTAACCTAATTATGTAAAACAGAACATAATATTTCAAACAACACTGACTATACCTTAAATAAAAATATATAGTTAAGACAATTTGAAAATTTATGAAAACTCCTGAGAAAAATAAATGCATTTCATTCCCAAGTGTGGCAATGTATATTTAATTGGAATCTAGATAAAACTGGTTAGGATTTACATTTCCGGGAATCTTCAAAATCGATTAATAAAAGTAATTAATACAGATTTCACGAATATGAGGTATTGCTTGTTATTTGTATGCAGAAATAAAGAGCAGAAAATTATAAAAACAAAACAAAAAAATAGTATTGAAATTCAGTCTCTCAATTTCACTTTCGAACAAAACTGTAGATGTGAGAATGTAGCAAAAATTATTGCAACAATTACAAAACAAGAATTTCTTATTTCTACAACGTTTTTTTCAGTATTATTTTCTAGGAATATTATCAAAACTTCTAAATCAATTTTGTGAATTTTTATCTTTGAATAAATTTTTTTACTATTTACTATTAGTTCTTCTGTTTGGCATTCCGAAGGATTCAAGGATTAATTAGCCGGTGCTGCCAATACTGAGATTTTCACTGAAGCATATGTATGTGTAATGATATTTTTAAATCTAAATTAAACCCTAATTAATTTCAGAAGTTTTATCTTAATTCTGCCCATATTAACTTCATTCTAAAATGTTGTCTTATTTTCTTATCCAATTCCCCCTTTTTTATTTAATTAATGCAACAGAAGCTCTGTAAAATTCTGAGATCGACAAGTTCCCACACTCAAAGTGAAGGGATAAAAATTTGTCGATCTAAGACATTCCTTTAAAAGATCCCTATAATTCCCTTGTCTAAATCGACACGTGTAAAGAAATTCCTATCAAAATCTCACAGTATACAGTATCACTGGGATAAATATTTCCTTAGCTTTTCCTCTCTTCGCTTTTGTGTCGTTCTGTATGATGTACATAAATTATGCTTCCCGGGATGGAATAAAGCAGGTTTAAAATTTGTAAGTGTCTCTCTCTTCTGCCACGGCCTCTCTTTAAAAAATTATGCTCACACACAAGCACACACACACACACACACGTGTGTGTGTGTGTGTGTGTATTTCAAAACCCCTATTTAACAATTTAAAGGGCTAAACTTTTATTCCAGATGTAGAATATTCAAATTTTTTCTTAGAAATGAGATTGTAACTATAAATATAGAATAAATAGGAAGTCTGAAAATCTGTGGAATAAATAGGAAGTCTGAATATATGTGGAATAACATTGTGAAATGAGTAATCCTCTTCACACATTTTTAAACCAAGATAGTTTATGAAAGTCTTGATATAAAAAGTTAGACTTTTTAGGCAAATATCATCAGATTTAACAGCTGTATACAATTTTATTATACCACGTATCAAATGTATCTAAAATACGTATCTATCACTTATCACACGTATGAAGCGGTGCAAAAAGAGATGGCTTGTTATAATTCCTTAGAGGCCAATTATTATAATATATATGAGTAATTTTATAAAATATGATTTCATCTTAAGATCGTCATAGTATTCTATAAAAGAAAGAAATCTAGGAGGGCAATGCAACAAGAGGCATTTTTGGGGGCAATGGAAAAAGTGATAAATGTTTGTTTATTGCAAAAAGTGGCTAGTAAATGCGGAAATAATTTCATGACACCCTAGATATTCTGCAAAGAAATGAAAACTGCTGGTATTGATTAATTGTTATTCTCAATTTTCACTTTATAGTTGAGTTGATATAAGGAAAATTAAATGTTATTAATTACATAATTAAATAATATAAATAAATTTTTTTGTTTAAAGATATTTCTTGCGAATGTTGTAGATAAATTACATTAATGCATACATAAATTAACCTATATTAATTTTGCATATAAATTAAGTTACATTCCTTTTCATTTCAGTTTTATTGCCTGTAAATGACTATATATTAATTTAAAATGTCCTCACAGATGAATAAGGGACAGAAATTCATCAGTAAATAGCATCATCGTTCATCAGTACATGGCTTCGAAGGTCACATTATTCTGCAGTTAAAAATCAAATAAAAATTCCATTGAGCTGGAATCAATGTGAAAATGCTTCAAGTGACTGATGGTCAGCTTTTCTAAAAGTAAAAAAATGTATGTCTTATCAACTCCGCAGATGAGTAGCTTCAGTAGAGACATGATCCTCAATAAACACTGTGTGGAAATCTTCATTAATCAATCCTGCTACTGTCTATGAAAATTAAAATTATAGTGTCAAAATATGTACAGGGTTGGAGAGATTGGAATAACAGCGGTTCGGAAGTCAAGAAAGATTATTCCCATAAAAAGTAGCAAATTAGTGTCGATAATTGTAAAAAGAACCACTTTCACCACGATGGTTCTGTTGTTACTAATGGCTACTCATTTCCTCTTTTTTCTAACTTTTATAACACGAATTTTAAATATTGCTTCCTTTTAAACACATTTGAAAAAGGTACAAGCTCAAGAAATAAGAATGGGTATATGATTGGCAGGAATTTCAAAGCTTCATGAGGCAGTTAATAAAATATACCAGACTCGCCAAAGAAATATTTTTCCTACTTTTACACAATCATCAGTCTTATATCGACTTTATTATCAAAATTGGACTATTGAATTTGTCCAAAGAATATAGAATGATTCTGCTATTTTTTTTTCACTTCAAAATTTGCAACCATTAGTAAGTGTTTGGGTCTTTCAGAAAATAAATAATAGTGAGAATAATGCAATGGCATGTAGAACAACCTGGAAAGACTAAGACCAATCAATACATCCTTTCTATAGTAAACGACATCCTAAAAATTGCTAGAATGCCTAAGAAAGTTAAGGTAGGTAATTAGCCATTTAATAAGAACATTTTTGAAGATAAAGACTTTTTGCCATTGTTCAAAGCTAATCTCCCACAATCAACAGATTCACTTGAGGGGCGAAGCATTGCAGAAAAGATACTCGAAGCATTTATGCGAAAAGAAAAGGAGTGCTTGAGTATATTTGAAGGAGAACTTTGAACATGACGAAAGTACTTTTTTTAGAAATAGGTCCTTTTCTTTTGAAAGAAGTTCACTGTACTTGCTTGTTCTTGTTTCCATCAGATCAAGATAATGAGATCGATATTCATGTCAACCTACACAAAATTAGATTACTTATTGATGTTAGTGAAACGAAATTAATCTGAAAGTGAAAGCCGATAGTGAGTACCATTTTAACCTATTCCTTTTTTTAAATGTTTTTGGAACGTAAATAACAAATTAAAAAGAGAAAGAAAAAACTTCTAAGCGGAGAAAGAAAATTAACATCAAACAAGAAAAATAAACCAAAGAAACGAAGGAAGTAGAATTTTAAACATAACATGTATTTTTGGATGAAGAGGACAACGGCTACTCCGGCACAGAGGGTGCTGAGCTTTTCTCATAGGCTTCGGTGTCACAGTTGTTTCGAATGCTCTCATGATCAACAAATTGTATTTTTCTAATTCTACTGTAATTCATATGATAGTTTATCAGAATACCTTATAATAGTGAACATATTGCACATATTGTTATTCTATGGAAATGTACAAATTGTTATTCTTTATAAATTACATAAATTCCAATAAAGATACTCTATTTGTTTTCAGTGCTTAACCTTTTTAATGCAACAAATAATCCATCTAGACTAACAGAATACTCCATTGTCGTACAAGTTGTCACAATTCATATATTTTTATAAGACATTTCTTACTATATGATACGTGCTTGAGTATAATTCTCTCAAAACTCGATTGTTTAAAAAAATATGTGGGTTTTCAAATTACGATTTTTTAAAGTTAATTTTGGTCTAATTAAACTATTTTAATGTTCATCGGCTCATTTTATAGGTCTCTTTAATACCCATAGCATTTTTAACAAGTTTTTGCTCTTAGATTAACAGCTCTCTATTTGAACACAAAAATTTCTCAGCTTTATTATCCTTTCCCTTCTCTTGGTCCTTATATTGAGGCCTGTCAGATAATTAACAAGAGAACTTAAAGTAATAAAAGAGTTCTTATACATCCCCTCCCCCTATTCATACTTTTCATGGCAATTTGATTGGACTATTAAGTGCATTATACATTTACAAGAAATAAAAAAAATGCCCAAAAGAAAATACTTGCATTCTTGTTTCCATCTCAGAAATCATTTCTTTTAAGAATATAATTATGGCAATGAAAAAGTGGATAAATATTGACAGACTTTTTAAATATCATTTCATAATTAAGAAAGATTCACAAGAAATAATTTGGATTTCCTAAATAAGCAGAAAATAAAATGCAGTAGTTATTAATGCTACATAGTATTATGAGAAGTACTTAAATAGAATTTTAGGCTTTTTATTTAGCAGAAAGAAACCCTTGTAAGCATCATGGTATGCATTATCTAACAAAATATACATATTAACTGTGAATAATTTACCTTTTATTAGTATTTGGTAGATTCTGAAGTACACGGAAAAAATTCTTCATATTGAAACGATTCTTTAAATGTTTATTGAATATTTGGCAAGTTCTAACAATTTATAGCATTTTTCATTAAATAGCTCTTCAGAGAAGCATAATAATAAATTTAACTTTTAAAAATTATTCAATTCAATTAATCTAAAAAATTTCAATATTAAAAGATATCCATGTTTCTTCATATATTTATGAAATGTAATTTGTTAAGTTCATCTCATATATTTCAAAATTCAAAAATTCGTAGAAAAAAGAGGGAAAACAAGGATAAATTTCGCTTTTGAAATTGACATTTTTCGTAGTATAAAAAGTTACAACTTACGATTAAAAACAAAGCACCGAATATTATTAAAATCATTCTTTTTTTTCAAAAATATTCATTACTAACAATATTATTACCTAAGATATTTAAACAAGTCTCAAAATACTTTATGCATTAAAATAAATTATCTATAAAAATCTTTTGTAGTAAAAACATTTTTTGAAACATTATGAATAATTTACCGCTATAAAATGTAGAAAACTTTAAAAAAATTTCAATCACAACCGTGCTGCTTTATTCTATTACTAATTAATTCATTACAAGAAATAATGAATAAATTTACATATCCGTATTATTTTGTGCAGATTTTCTTTTAAGCTTACTGTAAAGTTGTGCAAGCTTTGCATACGCAAATGCATACTTATCTAGTATCTAGTTTAACCAAATACTTATCATTAGCTGATGATTTAATTAAAGGCAGGAATAACAATCAGAATTCTTCAGCATTAATTAAGGTTCTTAGTTATTACATTAAATTTTATATATATTTTGTAATGGCATTCTATATTTATTGAGACCTTTCATAACACTATACTAATATTATTAAAAGCTTTACATTTTCTTTTATCCGGCGGCGCTCTGAAACTTTTCATTTGGCTAACTCAGAAAGATAACTAATTGATGAGTTAATCGAATAAAAATATGTGTTCATTTAACTTTTAAATTTGCTACAGTTGTTAATATATATTCCAAAATTTCCGTTTAAAGTTTGAAACAAATATGTGATATTTTTCAATATACCGCATCACGATTGGAATTCCAAACAAATTAAAACAAGAAATAGCAAACGATTTTTTTTAAAAAATTCCATAAAATTAATAACTTTGAACGTTGCCAACTATTAATCTATAATATAACTAAAATAAATTATCAGATTCTTTTACAAACGATATATTTTTTTTCTCCCAGAAAAGGAATTTTCGACAAAAAAGATTTACTTTTTCAGTCAGCAGGATAATTATCTGGCAACTAATAAAATAAAATAATAATATTAATATATAGAATAAAATTATTGTGTTTCAAATTAGAAAACAAAATTTTATTTTTCTTATTTAAATCAATTTTAATAGAATTATTAAGTGATAGCAGAATGAAGCAACTGGAATATTACTATTCTCTAATTTTTTTCCCGTGAATATGACATCTATAATTATATAATAGCACATTCTCAAACAATTCCTTTTCAAATACGTGTATGTTCTACAAACAAGTCTAGGTTAAAAGCATGGACATTGTTCCAAGTTTTTTTTTCTTAAATGCCGTTTTTATTTCATTAGCGGTAAAAGCAGATACTTTGTTATTATTGAATCAACATTATATATTATACTAGCCGCCTTTGGCGACCGACCGGTTCGGCAGTATTACCGCTCGCTACAATTTTCAATTAATATTTTAAGAAACTGGTCTCTTAATAGATTCTCAAACAAAACATTTTTAATCTTCCAATTTTGATAGTCATACCAAACTTATACCATTGTTTAGATCGTTTCGTTCAATTTACCATATATATTTTGCTAATTTGTTGTCATTTCCGGCAAAATTTCAACTTTAATTTAAAGTGGAAATGATGAAATTGCAATTAATATTAAGACATTTTTTAATAAAATCAAGCGTTTTATTTTATTTATCATCTTTATTGTTATTAATTAATTATTATTATTACTGAATGTGAGTATTGCAAACAGAATCGCTCGGTATTTAAATCTTATGTTAACTACAAAATATTTTTCATCATTTACAGTGTCTCACAAAAGTGATGGGACACTTGTGCTTTACAAAAGGAAACTGTAATAAAATAAATTAAAAAACACGTACAAATTTTTTGTTTGTGTGTTTCATACTTAAATTTAGTAACAATTATTACATAACATACATTTTGTCAAAATATTAAAATATTAATTTAATAAAAATACAATTGTTCAGAACGGAGCAAAAAATAGCTCACATAAGTCATGGGACACCATTAGATATGCAACAAAGATCGTTTGAAATAAGCAATAAAAATATTTTTGGTGGTTTTATTTTTACTCAAAAGCAATTGGCAATAATTTATAAAATCGTCTGCAGTATTTCTTTCCAGTTTTTTTTGGAATTTTTGTGTTTTTTAGCTCTGTGCAGCCATGAATGTTAAACGAAAAGAAACTTCGCCTGAAATTCGAAAATTAGTTATTAATTTGCATATTGAACATGGAAAATCTATTAGAAAAACTGCTGAAACAGTTAACTTGAGTCATTCAACAGTTTTCAATATCATTAAACGATATAAAAAGAATCCTATTATTCAGTATAAAAGAAAACCTGGCCGACCATCAAAGCTATCCAATGGAATAAAGCGAATTATCGTTCGAAATATTTAAAAAAATTTAAGAAAGAGTGCTCCTAAAGTTGCTGCTGATTTACAAGCATTATATGGAATAATTGTTAATCCTGTGACTATTAGAAGGGTAATTCGATCTGCTGGATATCACGGTAGAGTAGCCAGGAAAAAATTCTTCTTAAGTGAAAAGAATAGAAAACTCAGACTATTTTTCGCAAAATCCAACAAAAATAAGAATTCTGATTACTGGAATAAAGTTATATTTGCTGATGAGAGTAAATTTAATATATTTGGTTCTGATGGTAGAATCTTGGTGTGGAGAAAACCCAGGGAAGAATTTCGCAAACAGAACTTGGCGCCAACAGTAAAACATGGTGTAGGAGGGGTTATGGTATGGGGGTGTATGTCGTCCGCTGGAGTTGGTAATCTTGTTTTTATTGACAGTATAATGGATCAGTACAAGTATATTGACATTTTAAAGCAAAATTTGAAATCTTCAGCACGAAAATTGAACCTTCATAACGATTTTAAATTCCACCAGGACAATGACCCCAAGCTCACTGCTTTGAAAGTTATACTCTGGCTGTTGTATAACTGTCCTGAAATAATAAAAACACCACCACAATCTCCAGACTTACATCCCATAGAGAATATTTTGCAAGAATTAGAATCAAGAATTCGCAAACACACCATTTCTTCAAAACAACAATTAAAATCGGTGCTTCAAGAAGAGTGAGGTAAAATCACGCTAGAAATCACAAAAAAATTAGTCGAATCCATCCCAAGAAGATTAAATCATGTTTTAAAAGTAAAAGAAAATCCAACAAAATATTAAAACCTTTTAAAAAGTAAAATTTTTGGATAAATATTTGATGGAAAAGTAAGTGTCCCATCACTTATGTGAGCCATTTTTGGATCCATTCTAAACAATTATATTTTTATTAAGTTAATATTTTAATATTTTGACAAAATGTATGTTATGTAATAATTGGTACTAACTTTAAATATGAAACTTACCCAAAAAGTTTTTGTACATGTTTATTTATTTATTTTATTACAGTTTCCTTTTGCAAAGCACAAGTGTCCCATCACTTTTGTGAGACACTGTATGTAATATCTCAAACAATAATTCAACAAAAATTTCTGAGATTCAGCATAAAATTCAGTTTTTAGTTTTACTTTCAAAAGGATTGAAATGAAATCAATAATAATATTTTGTTCCGGCCTATAAATATATTTCAAAAATTATGAAGTCTAAATTTAATGCAGTAAGGTATCATATTCTGAGAAATATTCTGGACATACCAAATTTTAAATAAATGAATGAATGATTCTACTTTCCACAATCAACTAAGACTTATTTATGAAGTTTTGAATGCTAAAAATTTAGAAAAACTCGCCATTTTCATAATCTTAGGCCAATTAATCTTGAGAAACCAGCGCGCTGATTGGTGTATTTTCTTTGAAGCGATAGATGAAAAATCTAAAATTATCCTTTTTTTATTGAATAGTGATATTCAAATTTTCATAAATCAATCAGTTTAAGTGATTGGAAATTAACTCTTAAAAGTCAGTGATTTAGTTGATTGGAAATTAACTCTTAAAAGTCAGTGATTTAGTTGATTGGAAATTAACTCTATGACCACCATAAAATCTGTGCTTTCTCTTGTGGTGTATGCATTCTTCTTAATATCCGCTCGAATAAAACATCACATACAAAAGTACCACATAGAACAAACACATCAAAAGTAAACATAACATTTCAATAGTCGCCAAAAACAAAAGAGAGAAAAATGCAATTAATAAGCAAACGATATTTAGAAAAGTACAGATATTTAGACTGGAAAATGAAATTATCTGAAATTAACCACACGCGCAGACGATATTTACAAAAGTAAAAATATTCAAACCTGAAAAGGAAAATATATAAGTTATTCCATCAATAAATGCCATAAGCTTGTTTATATCTTCCTTATTTTATGAGTCATTAAACATCAAAATGGGTCCGGGACCAAATTAACACGCTGTATAGAGAGTGTAAAAGATCATAAAATAATTTTTCTTGAATTTATTTTTTAGAAAAAATAATATTTCATATTTGTTTCATTTCCTACAGACACGTGCAGAAAATTATATTTTTGCAGATTTCATTTCCAAAAAGATTTAAATTATTTTTAATTGGGGATTTAATCAAAGTGATCTAAATTATCCTTTTTTTATTGAATAGTGATATTCAAATTTTCATAAATCAGTCAGTTTAAGTGATTGATTTAGTTGACACTTTGAAAAAGGCTAATTTTTTCCCATGAATGCGAAACGTGCTTAATCTTAATTTTTATTTTTTAAGAAAAAAAGTATTGAAAAACATAGTTAAAATATTTATTTAAAAATTCATTAAAAATAGAAATTTAATTTTAAGATTAAAACATTAGTATCATTTAAAAGATAAATTTTTGATCTTTAACTTCATGTAAAATTTTTTTGTGTGTGGTAATATTTTCGAAAGTTATAGCAGAAACACGTCAAAATTTCGCTTAATTTTTAAATAAATAAAATTCTAGTTAAAAATTCGAAAAAATAACCTCCAGATGCACATTCCCGGCCTCAAAGGTATACCCGTGCCAAATTTGGTAGCTGTAGGTTGAACGGTCTGGCCTGTAGAGCGTCAACATACACACACACACACACACACACACATTGAGCTTTATTATAAGTATAGATTATTATTATTGAATATGAGTATTGCAAACAGAATCGCTCGGTATTTAAGTCTTAGGTGAACTATAAAATATTTTTTATAATTTATGTAATATCTCAAAGAATAATTCAATAAAAATTTCTCAGATTCAGCATAAAATTCAGTTTTTAGTTTTGCTTTCAAAAGGATTGAAATGAAATCAATAATAATATATTGTTCCGGCCTATAAATATATTTCAAAAATTATGAAGTCTAAATTTAATGCAGTAAGGTATCATATTCTGAGAAATATTCTGGACACACTAAATTTTAAATAAATGAATGAATGTTTCTATTTTCAACGATCAACTAAGACTTATTTATGAAGATTTGAATGTTAAAAATTTAGAAAAACTCAACATTTTCATAATCTTAGGCCAATTAATCTTGAGAAACCTGCGCGCTGATTGGAGTATTTTCTTTGAAACGATCGATGGAAAATCTAAAATTATCTTTTTTTTTTTATTGAATAGTGATATTCAAATTTTCATAAATCAGTCAGTTTAAGTGATTGATTTAGTTGATTGGAAATTAACTCCTTTTATTTAAAATATTAGTGTTTCAAGAACATTTTGTTAATCGTGATTTCCACAGCAGAAACTTTATGTAAAATTAAAAATTCATTATTTATTAGAACATTTATTGAATCAAGTTACATAAAATATAATCATTTTCCATTTAGACCATTTTAGAAGATCTGTGTCTTACTAAAGGTTTACAAATTAGCCGTGTGGCCCTGATTTGAATGGATATCCTGTTCATATTAAACAAAACTTGCCTTAAAATAAAACTGATTTATTGGATTAATAATATAGAGAGTGTAAAAGATCATAAAATAATTTTTCTTGAATTCATTTTTTAGAAAAAATAATATTTCATATTTGTTTCATTTCCTACAGACACGTGCCGAAAATTATATTTTTGCAGATTTCATTTCCAAAAAGATTTATTTTATTTTTAATTGGAGCTTTAATCAATGTGATGGCAAGACTTTGAAAAAAGCTAATTTTTTCCCATGAATGCGAAACGTGCTCGTGCAACTTAAATTTTATTTATATTTTGTACGAAATTTTTTTTGAAAAATATAGTTAAAATATCTATTTAAAAATTAATTAAAAATAGAAATTTATTTTTAAGGTTAAAACATTGGTTTCATTTAAAAGATAAATTTTTTATCTTTAATTTCATGTAAAAATCTTTTTTGTGCGGTAGTATTTTCGGAAGTTATAGCAGAAACACGCCAAAATTTCGCTTAATTTTTAAATAAATAAAATTTTAATTAAAAATTCGAAAAAATAACCCCCAGGTACACATTCTCGGCCTCCAAGGTATACACATATCAAATTTGTAAGCTGTAGGTTGAAAGGTCTGGCCTGTAGAGCGCCAACACACACACACACACATTGAGCTTTATTATAAGTATAGATAGATGATTAAAATACAAATTTTCTTTTTTTTATCTGATTATTAATAATACAAATTCATTAGCAGATCAAAGACATTTGTAAGACGCATACTAATCAAGTTACCTGCTAATATGTGACGCACAAGAACACTTTTTCATATGTTTGAAAGGAATAACCCGTATAACTATATTCATTTCTAAAAATTTTTGAGAAACATAAATTTATTTTTCACATTTTTTTTTAGTATTTATCAAAATATGTGTAACATTTCTAAGACTTATTTTGTAGGAAAAGTCACAACTGTATACAAACATATTGCAAGCAAATTTTTATAAACGTTATAACTATTCACAAATGAAATTTTTTCCGTGCACTCCGAGTACCACATTCACAAAAAGTCGTTTCTTTTTAATATAAAAAGAATACAATCCTGTTAAGCTGAATACTAAAATTCATTGATCAAGGTTAAGAAATTAGTCTAAATGTAGACCAAAGGCTTTAAGATTTAGTTTTCTTGAATAGGTAAAATTGTACTGTGATAAAAGAGTCAATTTATAAGTAGTCATAAGGTGCTTTAAAATTTTTTGTGACAATTCTCAGACTACAAATTAATTAAATTAACAATGTGCGTTATGCTCAAAATAGTTTTAATTACAAAGATAAACAAAATCGGTATATGTTCCTTAAAAAGTATTTGAATATAATTTTTCGAATAAAATAGTCATGTTAAGCCTGACAAATATATTATATAATTGATATATTTCATTCGGAATTTTATTTAAAAATCCATGTATCATGAAATTGTTTTTGAATAGAATAGTGAATTTTACTAAACGTTTTAAATGAATCAAATATTTTAAAGAGACATTTATAGACCTTTGCATAGTTTAATATTCAGATGGATTATTATGTAAATCAGAGAAGAGTGATTATTAGTGAAATAATTCTATAATTTTATTAACCATTATATTTGGGAAATCCGGAAGCAAAATTTGAATTAGAAAAAATATTCAAAATTGCACAAGAATTTCCATGTGTTAATTCCAGGTTCTAATCAAAATGTTATCCTCTTTCTTTATTATAAAAAAAATAAGTAATAAAATTCCCCAATATATAAATTTGAATTATTTTTTTAGTATTTTAAAACGTTGCAATATAAATATATGCCAACATACAGTAATTATCACTGCCTTTAATTGCAACTTCATTATGTGAATGGAGCAAAATACATAAGTTAAAACCAACGTGTTAATACAAATATAGAGCTTAAAACATACAATACCTATTTAGATATTTTTATTTAAATAGGTATTGGTATATTAAATAGGAAAATATGCAATATTTTCTTTTAATTAAGGTAATAATCGACGACTTTTTATAATAAGTTGACGCAATTTTTAAAAGGGTAAGTAATATGCAATTTAAATTCATAAAATTTTTTACGTTATATTCTTCATTTAGATTTCATTTAGTATAAATGTTCTTTCAGTTATTAATTTACCAAAAAGCTTCTAAATTCGAACTCACAACAAATTCTTGAGTAGCAAAAACTCCGCCCACATTTATGATGCTGCGTAAATATTTAAACAATCATTATTATAATTAATACTTATACGATCTATTAGATGATTATATTTCAAAACAATTCGGATTTGTTTGTACAGATATCCCCTAAGCTCCACCCAGTTGGAAAGGCACTAATCCACTGACCAATAAGAAGACATCTCATAGTTCAGGAATAATAATCCCCAAGAATAACACTCAACATCTGATGCTGATGCAAAGGCGATTTTATTTTTGATGTTTGGAAATACATTGACGCATTGCAGCATTTGAAAGAGTATTTAAAGCGCTACACTCACCAGTTAAGGGACAACAGCGAAGTGACCAAGAATTCAGTGAAGACTTCAGCTTCAATGCCTCATTTACCAAAAATGCTCAAGGTAAGTAAGTCTATTACTTTAGAGAGTGTCTACTATTTTGATAAAAAAATATGGTTGAAATTTTAAATGAATTGAATTGATTACATCAAAACTGAATATTAACTTCCGTTTTATTTTAAACTTCAAAAGGCCATCAATAAAAATCAAAGATTTTATAATTTTTAGTAATGATAATTACTCATCTTAAATTATGCGTTAGATTTGCTAAAAAATTTTGAGTCATTAAATCTTGAATTTAATATTTGGATTTTGGCGATAAGAAACATAAATATATATTAATTTTGTTGTACTTTAAAAAATTTTGAATTTACAAGCTAATATTAACTAAATTAGAAATAAATATTATGTTAAATTCCAAAATGGAACCAGAAAGAAAGAAATGATGAATCCGGCCTGAAGACTTTTTTGATTGATAGTTTCTTAGGCTAATATTAAGTCATTCATATGCATTAAAATGGGTTTCAAAAATTCCACGTAATTTACAAAATAATTCAAAATTTCCATGATATCTTAGATGAATCAAAAAGAAAATCCAATCTTAAGTCAGAAGTTGTAATCTAGATTGATCGTAAAGTAAATGAAACGATTAATCTAAAACATTCGAAAACGAGTAATATATATTATAGAAATTTTATTAAAAAATTATTTATACCAATTGAAATGGTTAAAATTTATAGAATGTTACGAAACCATATTCATACCTATGTTACTACACCATATAGAATGTTACCACATATATTCATTCATCTGAGTAATCAGTATTGTGAATACTTCCGAATATATATTTAAGAAATATTAAGTGTAATTAATAAACATGAAATTTAATATAATTGAACTATTCCTTAATCATTTTGAATCCAATTTATTTAAAAAAAGAAACTTAATTTCTACAATGATTTCAATTATGTATAGAATAAACTATTCCATCAAAAAAAATTTTAGCCTTATTTAAAATCTATTACAATCAAATAAAATTTTAGTGAGAAAAAAAATCGTAATTTTACTTTGATGCATTGGAAAAGTAATGAAGTTCTACTTTGATCAAATTGCTTGGAAAAACAATAAATAATTAAATGCCCATTTCTACAATTTTTATTTTAACTTGAAAATTTCAAATAATTTAAGTCCAGCATTGTTTTATACGTGCTTAAAATTATCTTTTTTCCCAGTTCGTATTGCTGTTCACCGCTTGGGCTCTGACCATAGTGGCCGAAGGATCTACCATCATGGACCCTAAACGGTTAGTGAAGAGAGGAGATACAATCCGTGTTTGTGGAAGAATGCTTGTAGAGACTCTCAGCCTCCTCTGCAACGGCGAATACTACGATCCCAGTGAGACCAACAACGTTGGAAGAAGGAACTTGGCTCCTCCTATGATTGGTAAGTGTCCCATTTGAATCACCTTTTCCCACATCCATATTGTGACAGTTATATAGTCAGTCCCTTAAGCATTCTAATTCTGCTTGAGATGCTAGTATTTTGTTAAACTCTTTCTTTAGATAAATACTTTGTAAGTCCACATTTGATTCTAGTAACAGTCTAGATCTCAATCAGCTCCGATTGTGGAAGGCTAATTTTATAATTTTCTTTGACCCTAAACGACAAACTGACAATGAACTGATTTTTTGAATGGAGTATAGGGAGAATCTTTGACCTGGAAATTGCAGAGAAGAAAATAGGTGTCAAAATGACTTAAAATATCTATGATATGAATTTTATTATACATGGGAATGAATGAGAAGAAAACTCTATGAATTTATGAATTGTACCATACTGTAAACGCAATTCAATCCTTGTTAAGATGCATATTGATTAGGAATTCTAAATGATATAAACAACAGACACTTATAACTATAATAAAAACACAATCATTAATGCATATAAGGCAAAGTAAAACAAAGAGTTCTAA
Organism: Argiope aurantia; assembly: GCA_026543865.1. Taxonomy (NCBI): domain Eukaryota; kingdom Metazoa; phylum Arthropoda; class Arachnida; order Araneae; family Araneidae; genus Argiope; species Argiope aurantia. The sequence goes on from JAPMOR010101494.1 coordinate 339,181, forward strand.
GATTAGAATCAAAGGAAAATTTTAATTAAATTTTGCTTCTTTTTATTATTTTGTTCACCGTGTCATTACTTCCCCGAGTTTTAGTATGTACACTAAGGAAATATAGAGTTCTCAGTTTTCTTGAAATAAATGTAATAATAATCCATTTGTCACTAAAACAAAAATAATTATTTAGAAAGTTGTTTCTCAATATCTTGTAACGTCATTTATATAATAAGCTTTTTAGGCTTTATTTGACAAAAGATCATTTATCTGTTTTGTCAGCTTAAGATAAATTGAGATAGGGAATTGATTTTCAACGACAAATGAGTCAAAAAATTTAGCTGTCTTTTAGTTTAATCATAACTCAAATTATTTTATTTAACCATCAATCCGAGTAGAAATTGAAGATGTCGGTTTCGAGCAAGGGAGAATTTATTTTAATTTTTAATTTATCTTTTTTTTTTTTTTTTGTGAAAATGCTAAACTGAATGCAAGAAAGAATATATTTATTTATTATTAATCATATCAAAATTGATATTATTTATTACAGAAAATTATGCACAATTTATGTTTGAAATTTTTTTTAAAAAATGGATTTTGCAAGGATTACATGGTTTTTATATGGATTTGTAATAAGAAATTTTTTTTATCTTTATCTTCTACTTTTATCTTATATATTCTTTAACATATTTTTCAGTCGATATAGTCCTGAGAAATTTTGTTTCCACACGGAACAAACACAGACACATGCAAATAAGGCATAATCAATTAAATGTATCAGTTAGACATTGTACCTGAGCCTACGTAAAAAATAAATTATTGCTATGCTTTCCTTGATCGAATGGTTAAAGATATTAGAAACAATTAATTATAGAATACTTACATGCCACATGCTATACTGTAAATAAACGCATCAGTTGGTCTCTTCTCATAAGCGTAAGTAAAAAAACACTTTTCTCTGCTATACAAGATTCAATAATTTTCTCTGCTTTAACATGATTCAAGATCAAAGAAATTAACAACATCCAATCAATACAAAACCTTTAATTCAATATTTTTTATTGATTTTTTACAATTTAATTATTTATCAAATTTGCTGATATTTTTTGGGAAATTTGAATAACAAATTACTGCTAAAATTTCGGAAAGCCTTCTTTAATTTATAGGGACAAGAAAATTTCATAACAAAAAAAAATAATAATAATAAATTTTCGAAATATTTTCTATTTTAAATTTTCTTGTTTAAGACGATAAATCTATTATATATTTCATTTCAAAAATTATGAAGTAACATTAAATTTGTTTCAAATTAAGTTTCCAAATAAACGAGTTTGTAATTATTTTATATTGATATATCATAAATTTCTTAAACATTTTAGGTAGAAAGACACTAACACTGAAAGGTCGTAGTTTTGGTAAATTAATAATCTGTAATGATAATTACAAGATAGATGCAAATTGAAAAAGATTGACATGACTAATACATAAGAAAAGGTTTGTGTAAAGAAGTGTTGTATTTGTATACAGACAATCTTTGCATTAGATTGTATTTAGATTACCCTATCAAATAGAAACTGAGACTGACTTATTTCGCACAATTTCTCAGTCTATGATATGATTGTCCACTTATAATAAATTATATCGAGTTTCCACGGCTTTTGATTATATTATACTAAACTGAATTACATTCAAACTCCAATTACATTTAATTATCCTTTTTACAAAAGCATTTCCATCCTTTAATGTGAATAAAGTTTACGTATAATTCGCAGTTATATGATTAAATGACGTTTATGAGAAGATAGAAGTTAAAATCCTTCATAAGTAAGGCAATTAAATAGATTTAAATTAAAAATGTAAAGTTAAAGAATATTTTTTTATAATTTTAAAAATTTATTCTATTTCATACTATTGCAACATTTAAGGTAAGGGAAATTTGAAAAAATAGAATTAAATTTTAAATGATTTATAATTTTTGGAAGATATGTATTTCATTTTATTTGAAATGTGTGTTAATTATGGAATGTTACCTTAAATTATTTTTTTGATGAACGTCTTTTTTTTTATAATTGTGTACTTTATTTGATTTATTTTATGAATTTGTTTTCATTAACTATTCTACAACTGAATTGAACTTTACATCACTTTATATTTGCTACTTAGGAGAAAAAATGTATGTTCAAATTTTAAATAACATGAAATTCGATGCTTAATTTTGAAAAATCTTGCAAGAAAATTGTATTTTCTGATATCATATTCAAAAACTAGTTAAAATTACATTTATTTTTTTTAACAATGTTTCAAAATATTTAATTTTGCATTCTTTTGAAAAAAAGTTTAAACATTATTTTAAAAAGTACTTATTTTTCTTTATTCGGTGTTAAAAGATTCTGAAATAAAAAATCGCTTTTGATTTCTTTTCATAAACTGAACATTTTAATACGATCAAATGTTTCTATTTTTCAAACTGAATTGATATTCTGATACGATAAAAAATTAATTAACAAGTCATATTTAATATTATTGATAAGCTGTGAAATATCGAACCATTCTGTAATTTTTGAAGAAGTAATTCTTATGCTATAATTTATTTTTGTTTCTGATAGAAAAAAAAGATTAAAAATAGTCATAGCTTAATTTTGTTATAGTATATTGCTCAGAAGTTCACTAAATTCAATTTTCAGGTAATAATTTGCATCAAGAAAGGCCTTAAAAGGATCATTTATCAAGTAACAATCTAGAACTGGTATTCAGAAAGGGGAAATTGTAGGTAAAACCATCTAAATAAAATCAATTCCTTTTAATATGAACACTTCAAATAATATTTATTCGCTAAATGACGGACTATTTTGTAATTTTTACTAACTAATCAATAATAAGAGAAATATTGATATTTATTATTTTTGAATGAGGAAGGAATGTGGTTATAAAGATTTTTTTCTTTCCAATGAAAAATGTAAAATAACTGCCTTCTATGTAGTTTAAACAGCCAGTTAAATAAACATTATGCAAGTCAAGTAAAAATGCATTATCAGCTTTCACTGCACTGCTTAATCCATGGTAAAATATTTTCGTTTCCTAATACGCAAGAATTATGTACTATAGAAAAAATAATCATGCTTTATACATTCTATAGCATTAAGTATTACGCATCAAACAGATACGAAAAATGAACATAATTTAAAATATATAGTATATTTTCTGGGGTATTAGAGTTCTGATTTATTTATATTTATGCAATATTTTGAAACAACATGAAAGATTTTTTGACAGTTCTCGTAATTTTGAAACGTGATCAGGTACTGAGAAAGACGTTTCAAATGGCATCTGCTCTGAAAACTTTCGCGCTTCCTCAGTGAGAGAGCATTTCATCCCAATAGATTCAGTACACACCATTAGTTTAAGTGGTTTTCCGTCGACAGAATAGTTTTTTTTAAAACGGAAACCCTTTCGGTATCCGAAACTTCTTTGCCAAACCATCATGATCTCTGATATGTATTGCGAGATTGGTGTTAATAACACTTTAGGAAATATGTGATTTAACTTAGTTTCGTTTTAAAGTGAAACACAGTGAAAATTTACTTTAGAAAGGTGCAACTTCCCTTTGTTCTCTTTGAGGAAAATTTATACAGGTGTATAGATATAAAGGCTAAATATAAAATTTCACCTCTCAAATTCTCTGTGCTTTTTTAAGTCAACCTTTACATAAAAAAAACATGGACAAAAAGATGTAAAAAAATTGATAATTCCGCATAAAAAATTTTCTTTCTGTCTCACAAAGGTTTAACATTGTCAATTTTTTGAAATTTTGAAATTGAATTTCTTGAACTTAGCTCCAAAAAAGTTTTTATTAATTTGAAACATTTTTAGAAGTTTCTCACTAAACGCTGAGTGTGCTTTAATTAGAAAATCTGAGTTTGCTTCATATCACAAGTTACCAACAAGTCTACGCGGAATAAACTTCTTTTCGCTGCTTTGAAAGTTGGAGAGGAGAGTGTCGACACTGGTATAGTCCTTGTCTTTCAATTGAAGCTCAAAATTCCCATTTCCATTTCAATATATCCCTAGGGCTCGGGAAATTTATCGAACTTAGCTGTTACAGGCAGAAATGGCGTAATTTTTGGGTTACAGAACTGTTTCGAAAAGATACAAAATGAATCTTATAAAGAACATATATCTATTGATACTATTTCAACTCATTTACCCTAAATAACTTAGCTTTCACCACAAACAGTTACTTAGAGATCTGTATGTCTAGTTGTGTCGCTGACATTCAAATTTTACCACTGATTTACGCTAAATAATTCCAAAAATGGCTCTACTACAAAAATTTGGTTAAAGCTCCTTACTCTCTAATAAGGCGGCGTCCTGGCATGGGTAGAGCGTGTTCCCCGTGACCGGGACGTCCTGGGTTCGAGTCCCGGTTCCGGCATGGTTCTTCATCTTTTCTATCTGTGCGATGTGTGAATGTGCCCCCCTGTAAAAAGGGGTTGTGCAAGCGAATTTGATGCGTGAGTAGTTAAGACGTACTCTTGGCCTTAGCTGGTGCTACTAAAACAAGAGACGCTCTCTTGGCTTAAAATCGCCGACCTCATCAGAGAGATTGTCCCTGGCAAGTGCCATTATAAACAACAACTATCTAATAATATCATTTACCTACAGAAATGGATAACATACAAAGTCATTCTATCAAACAATAAAATGTATTGAATATTAGAAAATCCTTCTGACAACACTTTTTTTCCCTCAGATCCTTACCAGAACTGGGTCGCTGTCGCCCTTTCACCCAGAACTCGAGATGAAGTTGAATCTCACACCAGCTCAGACCAGCTGCCCACTTCCCCACTTTACAAACGATTTCAACCAGGAGGAGTTGTCGACGAATGTTGCAGAAAACCTTGCTCCCCATCCACCCTGCTCTCATACTGCAGGACCGACTAAATGACTGCTCACCATCTTCGAGGACAACCGGATACGACTGGAAAAGGACACTTTGTTTGTTTTTAGTCATTGATGAGCAGCTTCTATTTTTTTAACATAAAATAATGAAAGCTTTAATTGCAACTGACTTAAATTTCTTGCAATATTTACATGATCAAACGATATTTTCAATTCGAATTATCCAATGATGCATTGATCTATTTGGTCACTCATATGTTTTTTGTGATATGCATTAAATGTTTTTAAATTTTTTCAGTAACTTAAGAGCATTGAGTCTCATAGTGTTTTACTATGATTTATGACATTTTAATCTGTTGGTACAAAATTCAGAATGTTCCTTCTATTGGTGATTATTTGGTGAAACAAAATGAACAATAAAGCTTTGCATTTTCCAAAAAGGAAAAATTTCGTAACTTTTGAATTTTTTGGCTATTTTTTTAACTTAATAAACACTTTAAAAACTACTGAACCAGAATATTAATTTAATACTTTTTGATTGAAATATTATTTTAACAGTAAAATAATTTTGATATAATTTTCTTACCACTTAAGATTTTATAAAATATTACCAGGTACTCATTGATTTGTACATTCCAGTATGATGTATGCTTCGGAATTATGAGAATTACTACAATAAAAGTTTTTTTTCTATTATTATTATTGAAATACGAGCCATTGGTGTGAGGGTATCTTTACAACTAGTTTAAGCTCTGATAGGAATTTAAAACATGTTTTCAACATTTAAAAGCTGTAAATAACAACTGATGGTATATTTTTCAACTTGCCTCTCTATTTATGCAGAACTCTATCGATCTGTGCTCAAAATTAATTTTAAATTAATTATCAGTTCAAAGTAAAATTATTATCTGCTTTGAAAACTAATTGGAAATTAACTATCATTTAAAAGTAATATCACTATATGTGTTCAAAACCTAATATAAAACCAATATATTGCAAATGATGAAGTTGTTTAATTACGTCGCACTTATCCATGGTACTTAATAAGCACTTATTTATCATTTAAAAATGGCTTTATTTATATAAATAAGGCAGTATAGAAAAAAAATTTGTTGCTAAAAATTTTAAATAAAAAAAAAATTCTTGTATTGTCACATGGTGACATTTCCTCATTGCTAATGATAAAATAAATTTTTTATTGAGATCAAATGAACCAAAAATGGTGAAATGAAAGTTAGCTTTTAGGGAAAATATTTCTAGATAAAATAGGATATGTAATTTAATGTTTAAATAATTTTTAGAAAAAGACTAATTCCTTTAATAATTATTCACAACTAAATAAAAAACCAACCATAAAAGATCCCTTTATTTAGCCATAAAAAACTTATTACTTTCTATCAACTTGAATCAGTGTTCCAAATTTTATTGAATCAGTGATTATTTCATAATGTTTTTTTCAGTTATTTCTAAAATCGTCATTGTATCAGACTAAATTTTATCAAGAATATCTATATTCTACTTTAGAGAAAACAATGCGAAATTTTCAATTGTTCTGAAATAGGGAACTATAGAACAAATTCAAATTATCAAAAATATTCAAGTGTTAATCATCCTTTTATAATCAAAAGATATGCTTGCAAGCCTTTATCCATTTGTACATTAAAGTTCTTAATTCAAAGCAGGCTTCTAATTTAAGAGCAAATTGCATAAATTTTTCTTCGATTTTAAATTATTATCTTTCTCTATCTTTGAATAAATAACCTATTATGGTTACTTCATAACATATTTCAACGAATTACTATACGATTTCACAACAACTTTTGTCTCTTTTATCCTTGCATTTAGCTACTCTTTGAACTCTCTAACAATGAAAAGGTAATGCTAAGAAGTAAAGGAAAGCAACCGATTATGATGTTTCAGTTATTTTGCATAAAAAACTGCAAAATTTCTGTATTGAGAGGAAATAAACTAAAATTATATAGTAAAAATCAATCAAAAATAACTAAAACCTTGACAAAACATTTGAATTTATCTAGTTATCGGATTTGGCAAAATCGAAAAGAATATTTCTCATTAATGCAATTCTTTAATTTACTCGGAAGAAAATCATGAAATTTAACGTCATCAAAATTTGGAAAGAACGTTAAGGGAATTATTTATGTCTTTTGGAGAAGAAAGTCGAAGTAAGAAATGTAGCCAACTTCGAATAAAATCAGATGACAGATCAGACATCAGTTAATTTTAGAAAAAGTTTTGATCCCGAAGTTGTAAAATTGTAATTCAGAACTGAAATAAAGGAGAGTTTTTAAAAAAGTAGAGGACACATTTGGTGCAAAACATTTTGCGTGAAATAAAAATATATTGGCAAACATTTGTAATAAAGGATGTTCCATGAGTTTGAACTTCAGTAAAACACATCGCAACATGCTTATATATAAATGTACACAAATATCAAAAATGATTTACAAAAGCAAAGATTCACGAATATTTCGCATTTTCACTTTCTATATTTTAAAAAAGGACGTAACGTATGTTGATGCTAGATCTCTTCAAAACTGAAAGTAAGGGTTTTATACATCGAAATCTGCTTTTCCATGTATCTTAGAAGATGCAGCATATTTTTAAATATTTGTGTTGATTTCTTATAGATAAAGTAGATAAATCAGAAATAAAGCTGATACTTGGTGCTAAAAGTGTAATATATTATTGTAAATATTTCCATATTGACATTCAGTATTAGTTCCTACCTTGTAAAATATTTATAATCTAGTAATCGTAAAATAGACTTCAATATACTTAAAATATAGTAGGTGCTTATAATTAATTCATATTTATTCTCCCACATTTTTTGATGTAGATGCGATTAATATCTCAATAGTTATCTGTAGCAAATTCTTTGCTGCAGTTGCAATTGCCATTTAAAAAGTGATAATTTCAACTATTACTGTCAGCACTGACAATACAGAGAGCCCACATGTACAAACCGAGCCAATTAGCTCCATAGTAGATGTACTTTTCATCATTGGCTATCCAGTTGTCGAATTTTTCAAATTTGTTTTTCGCTCTACAATTCTATAGATTTATTTTTCGAATATCAAATTTCTGTTTATCGCTATCTATCTGACTTCTATTTATCTTTATAATGTATGCTATTTCTCAAAGATGTTATCTATTCTATGTATATATGGTGTTTAATATAATGAATTGAATTCTTGATGTAGTTGTACATACTGCTTTAAAAAGGTATGTTTATCTATCTCTATGTATTTGCGTAAAAGAAAGATGTAATTTTTAAAGATCAATAATTCTAGTTGTCATGTTCTTTAAAGTTTCATCATTCTTTTTGTTTTTTGGTGGAATGCATCGCACTTTCGTATTCACGAAATATAGAAATAAAAGTAAGAAGGTATAGAAATAAGAGCAAGAAGGTTCGTAAAAGTAAGAAGGTGTTATATAGTGAAGGTGATATATTATTATAATGTCTTAAATACTCAGTTAATATTCAATAATTGTCTAACGATATAATATAAAATAAAAAAATACCTGCAATTTAAACAATTTTTGATAATTGTTATTTATGTTTAATTATTTCCAAGATTTTTCTATTGCAGCAATCTCAGTGTATGCCTCATTTAATGATCTTGTATGCGTTGTTCAACATCTAAATTGTTTATTACTAAATATACTGTCTCCCCTACCTTGAAATAATCGGTTCCACCAAAATAATCACCTAAAATCGCAATCGTAAATATTTTTTGCAATAAATTTTTCTTCGAAGAATTCTGAAAAATGTTAAACTGAGTACAACAAAAATTAAATAAATACCTAAAAGTACATTATCAATACGAAATGTACGTTCCTTTTTTATGAAATTGTTTTTTGATCTTTAAAGCATTATAAAGATTATTGTTAAAACAAAATGTCTGTATCACAATCGAATTAAAAATTTATTCCAAGTGTTTTTCATTTCATATTTTTGTTATTTTTAAGCCTATGTTATTTGTATTGTTTATCATCTTGTAATACTATATGCTGCTCCTTTCTGACTTGAAACCAAATAAAGATTTGACGCTGCTACACCGCACAATTTGAAGTTTCATTATTTGTGTGCAAAACATATTCAATCCCTACACAACATGAATCTAAAAAATCAATTGCTATAAAGTTCATTTCTTTATTTTCTCATATGCAAAGTATACATAGTGTAAATGTTCTAATCCTCGAAAATTAGAATGAGATATTTTGACAAATCTCCTCGTTTCAAACCTCACAAATTTAAAAAAAAAAAAAAAAAAAACATTTTTGCTAATATGTTTGTCTGTCTTGTGATCGCAATGACTCATGAACGCTTCGAGATATATGCATGAAATTTGTTGCATGAACTTCAAATCAAATTTATAAATTTCTGTCAAATTTTGATAGAAATCCATTCAGAGGAAATCTGTTATTTGGCTTATTTAAGTGCAAGTGAATTTAATAATAATAATTAAAAAAACGTAAAAAGCTGAACAGATAAAATTTGGTATACAGGTTTTAGAATCTAAGTGCTTATTTATAAAACTAAATCATACAAAAGGTTAATTGCCCGAACGTCTAAACTTTTGCATGCGTATAAATGTATTGACTTAAATCAATGAAATTTGCTATGGGATTTTATGCATAAAATTGCATTTCCGTGTCAAATTTTGGTTTTAGTAGTCGGAACTCCCAATAGTGGGCACTTCAGAGATAAGTATGAGATGCTTACGGCATGGTGGTTGGTTCTCATCACCCAGGCGGGCACAAAAATGGTGGAGGTCGGCTACCTCCTATCGATGACGGGACATGCCTTACACGGAAAGGATTGTACCATGGGCGATGATGGCCCACAGAACTCACCCATAGTGCCAACCAACGTTGCTGTCGCAACGGTCGGCTCAGTCAGATTAATTGGCGTGCCTTAATGGCAGGTCGGAGTAGCCGGTTAAGGTTAATATTCAATATGTCTAAGAAAGATGTCATGCAAATTGTATCATAATTTGCATGACAAATTATGATACAATGCTAGATTCACTCCGAAGATCTATATATCGTAATAATTGTTTTCAATATCATGTAAGGTATTCGTGGCCTTACTCAAGATTCATAATTTTTATGCCAGTTCAGAAGGGTTAAGGTCTTTATTGGAGAGTACGTGAGTAGGTTTTTGATTCTTACTACAACAGTTTTTACTAGTTATTACAGCTAGTTCACTCAGAATACTGGCTGCGTATACATTCATTTAAATCTTTTATTCATAACATAATATTGACGATTCTCCCATGAAATTATTTTTAAATATCAAATTGCGACAGATGTGGATACTTTAATCTGCATTTTTTATTATGTATTTGTACCATCTTAATAGAGTCATGTTCCATTCTGTTATAAAAATTATTATAATTCGATAATTTAACTTTCGCGATGCTAAAAGTTAAGTTCTTATTTCGCTCGCAAACTGTATAGATATTAAACAGAATCATTCTTATACGGCTGCCAACAAAGGAAGAAAACCATGCAATTTAATATCTGAAAGAACAATAAAACGGCTTGGATTTTAATTGAATATTTAAATTTACATTTAAAGTTAAGCAGAAAATTATTTTTTAACAAATTTTAAAAATGCAAGAAATATTTTTACTGTAATTAAATTAGTATAAAAAAAGACAATTTTTATAATTTTAGAATGGTGTAAAAATTATTTTCGTGAAATAATGTTTTCGAGAGTTACAGTGGAAAAACTTCGAAATTGCGTTTAAATTGTAATTACTTAAAATTCTAAAAATAGACCCAGGGGGCACATTATAATCTTTAAAAAAATATTTATGCCAGATTTGATGGTTCTAACGCTGTGTACAACAGATGGTCAGAATAGATAGCCCCAGATAGATGACACATTCAAATTTATATTTAGTAGAGAGAAATGCAGACTATATTTATTTATCATTTAGGACATAAAGTTAAAATTTGTGTTTTAATTGTAACATTTATTTTCAATAAATATTTCTCCTTTTCAAGGCAAGAAAAAAAACACAGAAATTACCAGAATATTTTTTATTCATATTGTACAATGTTCCAAAGCAAATTAAAAAACTACTCGGAATTAATGCCCCAATATTTAAACTATACAATATTAAGAGATTGAAAATAATATCCGTATATTGAGTTTTTAAAATGTTAGTTAATGTATATGGTTTAGATTTTTAAAAAAATCACTGTATCACTTAAATTGCAAGCAGTGATTAATTTCTGTTTTGTAGATTAGGTTTTTATTTTCGTAAAATTTTTAGGGAAAAAAAGTTTTGAGATTGAAGTAATAAAATATAGTTGCTTTACTAGAGTTATATTTCAGGCTATAAGATACTATTGCAGATATATCTCATAGATTTCATATCTGATCAGATGTTTTAAGTAAACAGTATCTCAGCTATTAATTCAAATAGAGCGTTGAAGTCAACAAAAATATAGTATCTGATACAAGGAAATTTAGTAATTGTTGATCTTAATCGTTTTCCAATACATTTTAATTTGATGAGTATTTGGAAATTTTTATTTCAAGGATGATGTTCATGTTGTTGTTTCAGCAACGCATTTTTTTAAAAATTGATTGGGACACATTAAATGTTCGTCCCCTTCCTATCTGCGTATGAAAGTTTCTTTAAATCTTGAATAAATTGTCATAATAATGCAATAAACTTCTCTTTACTTTAGTTTTTTACACCACTGAAAACAATTTATATCAAAACAAGAATTTTAATGGAAATATCAGGTTATGATAATATTTTAACCAAATGTTAAGCATTTTTTGTAAATTATAATTTATTCTGTTTCACTAATTTTTAAATACATTTATTCGCCTAATGAACTAAGCTTCACTGCTTTGAATTAAAGATTGTAATGAATTGCCTGCATACTTTCTGTATATCATCCAAAACTCCGTTCAGAAAAAAAACTTTTTAAATATAAATTTTATTTTTAAATATAAAAATATTATTTGGGATTTTACTATTCTCTCTATTTTTGATTCGTCGAAGAAAAATAT
>JAPMOR010101500.1:0-78353 GCA_026543865.1 Argiope aurantia
TGAGAAACTTCTCTAGTCAAATCTTAATAGTGTGGCAGTATTTGATTGTGACCTTCGAGAGATATTAAAGTGGATCTGTAGTATACTCTTTGCTTACTTTAAATTGCATGGTGAATAAGGCATTAACAAAAACTGAATAATATTTATAAGTGTCACAAGATAGATATATGCTAATATATGTTTAATTTATCTGTATATTATTTTAAACAAATTTCTGAGAATTAAGTATATGGATTAAGTATATGTATTATTATTATTAAGTACATATTTAGGTAATTAAAAACTAACTGATAAAATATGAGACTGCAACAATTTCAAATCCAACAAGAATTTAGATATAAAATTAAATCAAGATATGTTTCTTTATCCTGTAAAATTCTGACAAGCAAACAATATGCATTAGTGACAATTAGTTAAATTTCATTGAGTTTTTATAGTCTAAATATTAATAACTATCATTATGATAATATAATGTAATTTCATCATGAATTAAATTTTAAAAAATCATATTGTAAATTACTGAGTTATCTACATAAATTTTCTTAAAAAAATTAAGTATTGGAAATAAACTAGGCCTCATTCCAAAAATGAAAATTTTGTATTTATTCTGAATTTTATTTTTTAATTGCAAAATTAATGGATAGCAGAAATGTGTAAATGTTATTTTGTTTCTGTTTAGCTTTAAAATTTTTTTAAAAAATTGGTGTTTATACCAATTTTTTCTTAGAAGCATTGCTCTAAAAAATAAGACTATTTTTAAATATAAGAATTAACTAAATATGAAATGTCAATTACTATTTATGAGATGACTAAAATATTATGAATAGTTCAATTGAATATGGTAACATTGGCATCTTCTCAGTATTGTTACAGAATATAATGCTTTATTTATACAGTTTTATAAGCTGTTAAATATGATTTTTTTTTTCAATCAGAAAATTATTTCAGTTCTGATTAAGAAAATTCTTTTTTTAAATGGGCAACTGAGATATATTTTCCTAATATTATTTATTATACAATTTCTTTCTTACTTTTTTCCCCCCATTTCAGGCTCTAGTTTTCTAAAAGGAAACTCATCATCTGATTAAGGTAAGTGATAAAATGGAATATGTTAAAACTTTGTATGTGACTTTTATCTTGGTTTCCAAAATAATTGAATTTGGATACTTTTTCTTTTCAAATGAATTTTTAACATATTATTAATCATTTTTACTATGTAGAAGTTATCATATATAATTTATAAAACTTAATTTAATCAAATATTATAATACATAAATCTTTAAAAAACTGTTTTTAATTTTAATGAAGAACAAATGAGCAGTATGATAGTCTAATAATTCCATTATATAGAAACAATTTGGAAAATGGTTATTTATTAAAATTATCAGGTTTTTTTAAAATTCTTGATAGATGTCATTTGAATTAGATTCATTAATCATCCTATATTAGTTCATACAGTTTATTTTGTGGCAGAAGATTTTTAAAAAATTAATGATTTGGTTTTCATTTAAGTATTATACTATATCAGCAGAGGAAAGGAGAATATTTAATTATTTTCTGTGACTGCCCTTCATTTATTTCATACTTGAACAAATGAATCAAAATCCTATGAAACATTGACATTTTTAATAAAAATTTTTAATCAATAAGTTAAATTTACATGGCTATGTCAATGCACTTAAAGTTAATTTCAGAACATGCTTTATTTCTGTTGCTCAGTGGTGAGGAATAGAGCCAAATAACTGCTACCTGATAAAGCCTTGTTAAAAGAATGTAGCAGTATATTTGTCTCTATATAAAAATAGAATAAAAGTCTAATTGAGACATTCTCTCCTTTTTAATGGATAATTCAGTTACATAGTAACTAATTCATTTAGTTCTGTCTGTAACAGAAGTTAAATATCTTAATCCTAAGCAAACATAAATGCCATTTCTCTATTTCTATAAATTATATCAAAGCTCCTTAAAAGAACACACTAAAGACATATATTCTACTTTTGTTTTAGAAATATTATTGTTCAATTTAAAATTTTATCCATACATTTTTACATCTTCATACTTGATGTATTTTTATGGTCATTTCTTTTTTATGTATTAGTTAATTGAATTTTTATAATTTGATATCAGATTAAAGCATATGCTTGGCCAAATATGGCTCTTGCTTCAGTGTATCTCAAAATCAAGTCAAATCTGTCATTTTTACAATATTTTAAAAAATCAAATACTCTTTATAAAATGCCTTTTATTCCTGTACTGAATTTTTAATTTTACTATTTAATCAATTCATCAACTTATAATAATACAACATCAAGTTATAATTGTTATTATTATGATTAAAAAAATAATTTGTCTCTGGACATTAATTTCAAAGCTTTTTATTCCTTTTGTTATTAGCATTATAGTACTAATAAAAAGTGAATTTTTTCCTATAAATTCTATGATGGATTCAAGCCTTAAAAACATTAGCATAATAATAGTTTTGTATTAATTTCTCTTAATTTATAAAGCTGGTATATAAAGAAAAATATTGTGTACTTTCTCTAATTCTTGAATAAGATTTACATAACTACTTCATTGCTGGGCACCATGAAACTAAAAACTAAATCTTCAGAAGGTAATTGAACATGATTTTTGAATACAGAAATTTTAATTCACTAATTGATTGAAATAAACAATAAGGAAATAAAACATAGTGATAGTAACTGAGAGCAAGAGAACTTAAATCAAAGGAATCACCTTATATTTAATTACTATGTAATCAGAAGAGAATTGTAAAAAGAACTGTAAATTATAGGAAATGCAAAAGTAAAGTAAAGATGTATTATGTTTGACTATTTATTGCATTTTATTGCAACTAGAAAATTGGAACTTGTTTCATTATTGGAACTCTATATTTTTTATTGGAAATTATTTATGCATTTTTTATTCATATTTGAAGAAGTAAAAATCTTTCTTGCTTAGTTTCTTTAAGTGAGAATTATTTTTTTTAAAGGAGTGAAATTGACTTCTTGTTTTCATTGAAAAATCGACAAGTTCCTAATTTTCCAATAGACAAGTTCCTAATTTTCAGTTAAGTATAAAGATGCAGAGAAAATGTACTTTGTTATTTCTTCATAATTTAAAACTTAAGAAACTTGATTTATGCTTTGTCAATCATGCTGTATTAAATATGAATAAGCAGCAGTAGAAAACCATACTGATCCTTCATTCTTAGTAAATAATATTGCAATCTGATTTAAATACATATGCCAAACAAGCAAGTCAATTTTCATGAGATTATCATTTATCTGTTTTCTTTAGAAAAAGTTTTATTGAAATATTTATATAAAGTTTCAAATTATTCTCGCTAACTTTATTTCAATCTTTTCAGGGCATATTTTCACAAAGCATTCAGAAAAAGAAGTTGATGTCGAAAAGGAACAAGATATGAATGAAGAAACTGAATTACATCTGTAACAACGTTATGGAATATTAATCTTATTTCCTCTGGTAACATCAAAATTTCTTTTTGATATTTTATAGTAATTTGTATGTAATTTTCAAATGATGTGAAAAGGAGCATGTATTTACTCGATAGTGTTTCAATTTTCATATATTGTGGACATTAAAAATTGCAGCGAGTTCCTTGATTAATATTTATTATAATAATGTTATATTTTTGAATTCCCTATTTTTGATAGCTCTGAATATTAATTAGTTTTAAATGGAATAAAAGGCTCTCCTACTAATTGTATCCAAAATCTTATTGTAACCTTTACTACTATTGCATTTCACTTAAAGAAGAAGTAAAATATAGTGCATCTTTCATATTGTCAAACCCAGCCTGTTGATTAACCAATTTTCAAAAATGCAACTTGATCTTCCATTTTTTCTTAATTATTAGCTGCAATTGCTGCATGAATATTAGGATATTTATTTCTTATTGACACAAAACAATATTCTTTACAATGTGAAGAAACTTTTTTTCCATGTCTCTTTTGAATAAATTAGTTACTTTATTTCTGCACTAAATCGTAATTTCTCTCTTGTGGCAGGCTCCAAAGGTAGTTTTATTCGACTTTGGAGACAAGATGATGAGACAAATTCAATTGTTCCACTTTCTAAAATGCTAGTGGTTAGTATTCTAAATTTTTCTTTCTTTACTTCCATGGTGACTGTGGTCCAAATATAATCAAAATTTGTATAATATAGATCTATAATCAACTTTTGCTCTGAGCCTTGGAACCAGGGATTTAATCTTTAAGGAATTTTAATCCTATTTTTTCACCTTTCATTTAAACAATCAAAGCAGAGCTACTAAGATGTCACAATACTGTCTGTAATAAATTTTTTTAAAAATTAGATGTGACATCTTACCATTTAACCTTAAATAGTGTAAAAACCCTTCATTTGTTTCCATTTCTATCAATAATGTTGTCCATCATCTTGGAAATGGCAAAGAAAATCATACAGGATATTGATTAAAATAAAAAAATTCAATTATATATTCTTTTCCAAGTTAATATTTTATCAATTAGGTAAGGGATATATATCAACGATATATATTTTATTTGATAAATATTATAAATACAAAGATTTTTTTAAAAATATGATTATATATATATATTTTTTGTTGTTGAAGTGCTCTCTTAAAATGATAATAGAAACATTTTCAATTAATTGCAGAAGAGTTATTAAAAGATTTGAAAAAATAATAAATAAACTACATTGATATCAATAAAAAAAACTAAATTGGTGTAATAATATGCTACAAAGTTCTAAAAAAAATTCTTAAAAATGTAGTTTATTTATTTTTTTTTTCTCCTTTCCCTTAATATGTGTCCTACTGAACAAGTAGTCGTATTCTAATTTGATAGCTCTGGGTCCAATGGTTTGAATTATAGAATGTTATGGAAATTGTATGGTCCATTTTGTATGTAGTACCCATTAACATTATCATGTTAAAAGGTACATAATTTAAATGTTCAATTTCATTTTATAAAAAAAAAATCAAGGCATTTTTAAAAAAATATTTGCATAAAATTTTATTTCATCTATAAATATTTCAATCAATTCACTGTGAAATGCACTCATATTATTACCCAAGGACATGAAATGTTATCTGAACACATTTGGTAAGATAAATTTAAATTCTATATAAATAAAAAATTAATACACATCATAAAAAATAACTGCCAAAAAGAGAGCATGATTCAGAACAAAAATGCATATTCATGATAGAATGAATTTCATATGAATGGCACATTTCATGGACAAATTTGGCAATTATTTGAAATAAAAAATAATACTGATTCTAAACATTGACCACAAATATTGCACTGTATAAATTTTTAAGTATATTTTAATGGATGGATTTTAGATAATTCTGGTAGGCTTCTTCATCCATTAAAGTATCTACTTCTTTCAAATCAGATAATTCTAATTTATAAATCCAACCTGTAAAAAAAAATCATTTTAAACATTAATTAATAGGTAAAAATTCCTAAAATCTCCATTGAATACAGTTTAAAGACATGAATGACAGAAAAAAGTATTGAGCTAAAATATAAATAGGAAAATTTTAAAGATATTACAACTATAAAATATTTCTTAAGAATAGAAACTGTCAGTAGGAAAGTAAAATAAATATAGTAATATATACATTATGTGTCTTGTATTGTTATATAATATATGCAAAAAATATTGAAATTCATACTATGTGAGGGAATTCTTGAATGAGTAACTTATTCACAATCTATTATTCATGTTTTTCTAATCTAGTAAAGATAAAGTAAATCCATAACATTCAAAATAATATAACTGAAAATATATATGTTAATCATATTTGAAATTATTTCATAATCATCTATTAAAATATTTTTAATGAGATAATTTCTTTATAAAATCAAGAAAAAATATACATCCATCTAATATTTTTTTATCATATATTCAAATAAGTACAACTGTATGCAGAAAGTTAATAAGTAATATAATAATTAAAATTTTATTACATATTTAAACTTGTCTTAACTCAAATGTTCACTGCATTTGGAATATTTCTAATAAAGAAAGTCAATTATAAAAATAAAATATAGCAAAGTATTGCTATGCAGTTAATATTCATTATAAGTATTACTTTAGAAAAAGGACATTTTCACTTTTTCTTAGTTACTTCTTATTGTAGTTTAATTAATGTTTCTTTATGAAGTTAAATTAGAGTAATTATGGATCAGACTTCATCAGATGATTAGGGCTTCACTTGATCAAACATGCCCTCTTTAAACCTCCATATCCAATCAAAGGCCATCTCACCCTAATACATAAACATGTAGGCTTGTAAATAAGGTAAATTTCCATAGAATAACTTTTAAACCAGAACTCTGTAGACTTGAAGCCAAGATGCCAATATTGGATCTGATGATAAATTCTTGACATTAGAATCAAACTAATGAAACTCCAAATTCTTAATTTGAAGCAAGCCTAAACTTGTATTATTAACAACACAAGAATCACTAAATTTCAACTGTATATGATTTTAGCATATTCACAATTTAATTAAGAATGTAAAGCACATAAGTTAGTGAAGTAACGAATTTAGTTTTATCCCTAAATGATTTAACGGTAAAATAGAAATTAAAATGTCACAATATAGAAGAAAGATATTAAACTAATAAATATGTTACTGCAAAAAATACAAAAACAAATTTTCTATTTAAAACTAAGTAATTTCTTACATGCAAATAAAAACTTTTGAAATACAAATTTACCTTCATCATAACATGACTCGTTTATTAAGCTAGGCTTGTCTGTTAGTTTTTCATTAATTTCTGTTACTTGGCCACTAATAGGACTGTAAATATCATTAGCTGCTTTAACACTCTCAATAACACCAGCTTCCTCTGCAAAATAAAATTCATTTTACCATTTGAGATTTGTATCAAACCATACATATATAGGTAATTTATTGAATATATAGCGTAAAATTTTATAATGTCGCAAATTAAGTATTTATGAAAGGCTTCTTTGGAAAAATTTCTATACCATTAAAATATAAATACTTTGAAGAAATTTTTTAACTAAAGAATAAGAATGTATCAGATAAATATAACTGTACACTGACTTTACTACCATAGATTCTCTTCATTTTTAAAAGACCTTACAGATTTTTAAAATATGAAATTAAGAAATTTTTTTAAAAAAATATGTTAAAGTCAGAAAAATTATTTATGAATCTTAAAGAAATTTATTAGTGGTATTGACTCTGAATTCTAAAGATAATCTCGAAAATGGTCCAAGACATAAAAAAATGTAAATAAATAATAATTTTAAATATCAAAATCTTTATGTGATGATAGCAATAAACATGAAGTGAAGTCTTGAAGAATTTGTTTAAAATGTTGGCAGATTTCTAAAAATAAATTCATAACAATTATAAAAAACAAACAAAATTTTATTTTTCATAAAACCTTTTTAAAAAAGTGCCGATAAAAATAATTAGCTTTAGAACAAAGCAATATATTCCTTTTAATTGTGGATAAGTATTTCAAACGACTTATTTTTGGAAGTTTGATCTCAAGTGTAGATTTGCATTCCTAATATAATGTTTATTTTAATAAACTGAATGAAATAAAAACTAGAGGCTTTATTTTGGAAATAAAAATGGAACATCACCAATTATCAGAAATGAACATGCATAAAAGTGAAATGAATAAAAGCTGATAAATCTAAATAAAAAGCATTTAATATCACTTTAAACAATGCTAAAAATACAACTTCAGAGAATCTATAGCTAAATACATTTACACTTTTCCATTGGACAACATAAAATTATATGTCAAATATTTCATACAATTTTGTAAGCTTTCCAATTATAGCTTTTTAAAATGAATTACAGAATTGAATTATTATATTGTACTATTATAGCATATAGAAAGCATTTTATTTCATTCTAAAGTATTTGGATCTATTCACAAGCATTGTGACTACATAATAGAAACATGTCTACATTAAGTACCATCCAGGATAAATATCAAATCCAAGTATTTTATTTACAATCTTTATCTTATCTCTTCTCCTGGCCACTAAAATATTATGCCACATCATTCTGATTTTTTAAAATGTAATCCTCATACCACAATCAGAAAAATTTTATACCAGGTGGAAAATGAAATTAAGTCTAGGTAATTACATATAATACAATTTGTAATGATTTTACGGTTTTTCTAATATATCATGATTTTCCCCATTAAACATCTATTCAAATTTCTTACTTAAGCTATTAATGCATCAAATATTTTCTGGAAAATGATAGTAAAATTTTTAATATTTCAAAAATGATTTTAAAAATATTTTCTATGATATAATATTATGATGTATTTTAATGAAATGGTTCTCTGTATTTAATGCTCTTTATACAATTCTACCTGTTAAAAGGGAATGTGCCTTGCTTGTCTGTCTGTTGTCACTTTACAGGCTAAATTGTTATTATTAAAGTTATTAAACTTGAAACCAATATACTTTAGAGGATGGAAACATGCATTTAAAACAATTTCTAGCTTAAATTAGTTTTAATTAATTGAAAATAAAGTAGCATTTCAATAATTAGTAACAACATTATCTCGTACAAAGGTACCAAATACCTTATCTTATATCTTAAAATTCAAAAATTTTACAGCAAGTTTAAATTTAAAACTCATTTTTTCAATGATATATTGAGCTTGTAATTTCAACATTATTTTTAAAAAAACTTCGTGTTTTCTAACAGCAGTTTCTTTTATTGAAATTTAAGTCAAATGTATTTCCTCAAACTTTTCAAGTGTTTTTTTTTTTTTTTTACTTCTATTGACAAAGGTTATTGTACTTCAGATAAATCTATTCAAATCAAGAATTTTTCTTCACCTTGAAGCAATAAAAAGGCAGTCAATAATTTTAAATCTTATAAATAATACATTCTCCCTCATCATAAATATAAAATAACTTTTATTTCAGGATTAGATTTTTCATGTCATAAGTATTAAGTATACATAAATTATTTAAGATTTTTCTTAACTTTTAAAGCTACAGATATTTTTAACTATTCATACATAGTATTTAACATAAAATAATTAACTAAATAATGCATCGACAATTTCATAACCTCATTTAAATCCAGAACAAGTAATAATAACAAAAGTTATTTATATCTAATTACAGATTTAAATTTTTAAAAAGTAGATGGAATCAATGTATTGTATATTCTTATTTTCTTCTATCTTAAGAACTTCAATGTAAATATATTAGGACATGCTTTTACGAATGAATGAATTTATGACAGAATGTAATGAATTTATAACAGAAAATTCTAAAAAATGGTATATATTTTTTGAATACCCTATAAAAAATGAATTAAAATTACCATCTTTTCCAATTTTTTGACCTATTTCAGGTGCCTGGACATAAACTACATCCCCAAGAGCTTCCTGTAAAATTAATATAAAAAGACAGAAATCAACCACAACTTTCAAAAGTCTAGAAAAATATAAACATGATAATGAGATGACATTCATTACAAAACAATCATATAAACCCTTAAAAAGTTAGATACATGCTTTTATAGCGTCACAAAATTTTCTTAATTTTTCTAACTAAAAAAAATTTAAGTATATAATTGATTTTATTAGCGCAATATTTTCTCAATACGAAAATATTTCATAACTCATAAATTCAATTTTTAAAAACATTTTGTTAAAAATGTAGCATTGTATTACTTATGAATTTTTTTTTAAATCACTATATTGATTCATAAGGCAAATTATATATTTTTACAAAATGCATAAGTAATTTATATTACCTGTGCATAATGTGATACACCAACAGTTCCTACTTTCCCATTAAGAGTTAGCCATTCATGCTTTTCAGAGTATTTACGATCTGTAAAAATACAGTGACATAATTTCAATTTGAACATTTCAAATTTCTCTGATAAAAAAATCATTATGACAATACAATTATAAATCAGATCAACAACATCAGATTTATGTGGAAAGGATGGTTAACAGCATATTAAAAAACAAAATCAAGCAAGAGATCAAGCTATTTCATTACTTTTGATAAGGTTTTGTCCCCTCTATATAAGATGTTCAGTTTTCTTTTATATCTGAAGGTTTTTTTTTTCTTTCTTTCAGAATTTGTACTGTTCAGATACAAAAAAAAAAAAAAAAAAAAAAAACATTTTTGCTTACACAATTTGATTATGCAATTTTATTTTGCAAGATTCCCCTTTTGAAGTTGATCAGATAAAGTGAAGAAACCGAGATAAAATTTAAGAGATAAGTTATCTACGAAACCTCAATACTTCTTGAAAATACTTTCAGTAGAAATTTTTTCCTTATATTTGAAATGTATGTATTATTTCCATCCTTAGAATTTAAAAGTAACCAAACAATTTTTAGAGTTCAAGCTAAAAAAAAAAAAAAAAAGTCTATAGCAATGCAATTCTATGAGAGTTCCCACTCTTATCAAATAAACAAAAAGACTTTTCAAGGACTTTTTTAGAAAATAATATATATACGAAGCATAAAATTGTTAATGACTAAATAAAATATTTACATTATCAATATTCAAATATACCATTATTTTCTAGCTTACTACTTCTAAATGCTTAAATAACAAGCACCGTAGGCACTTATGTTCATCTTGCAGTTAATATGCCAAAACTTAAAATTCAATGTATATTTCAAAATTTCAATACATGGCCTTACCACTAATAATCATACTGCTCTACTAGATGATAACTATATATAAACTATTAAATATTCATGTCACAAATACATTCACACTTGAACTAAAATAAAATTTCTTGAGAAAATAATAATTCCATAGGAATGTGCTTCTAATTTTTATCAATGCTAGACAAAATGAAGGGGGGGGGAATGTAAAAGGTAAACAAATCATCAAATCCTTATTTACATATAAATAAATGAGCTACGAACAATTTGCCATGATATTCTTTTTTTATTTAAAGTTGCTCTGTTAAAGTTTCAATTTATAAAAAATATTTAATTGAGGTATGCATTGAAAACTTCCCTTTTTTATTTTTTTTCCACCCTTTTTATCCTGTCTATCAGAAGAGTTCTTCAATGCAGACACTGATTTTTAATTCTTTTTAATTTTAATTCATTTAGCTAATATCCAAAGCATTTTTTTATATTTCTTTCATCAATTTGAGATTTCTCATCCATGTTTTTGACATATTTGGAGCAATGATCTTTTAGCATACAAATCTATTTTTTTATATGAAAATTCTCAACTATAGTTCAGTTTTTTAATTCATTTGAGATTAAATGCTTGACAAAAATTTCATGTAAGAGGTTTCCTTAGGTTGCAAAATCTTCTTCCCAGATGGGAATGATATCATTAGAATCTTAAATAACTCCCAAAATTTCTAATAAGAGTCTTGGCCTTTTAAATATTTGAAAAAAATGAATAAGCTTGTTTAGCTATTTTTCTCAGATCTAAACAGCTCATAATCCAAGCAAATACATAGACTGAGAGATGATTTAACCTGAATTCTATTATTGAAGGTACAGATAAATTGATGTTTCAAATCTCTTCATTGTTTTTCTGAATAGTATGCTGTTTTAGCAATCTGTTCCGAAAGAATCTTGGACTAATATTGCTGATCTTGATAAAATCAAACAAAAATGCTATTTAAAGTTCTTAGGTCTTCAAGAAGAATATTGTTCACGAAACTGAAGGTTTGAAAGTAGCAAATAAATAGCCTTTACCATATTCAGAAAAAAAAAGAAGAAAAGTGAACAGTCTCTAGTAGAATATTAAAAACAAATAATTTTGGTCAATGAAAATAAAGAAACAAAAGACCTCCAGTTTTACTGGTATAGGCAATTACTAAAAGATTTTGGTGCAGGAAACTTATCCCTTTACAACTTTTTAATGTTTTAACACTAAGTCATTACTTATTTCAACTGCTCATTCAGCAGCTTTTACATTGCAGACCAAAAATTCTGTCAACATTTTTGGGAATTTTTCTTAATCTCTGTAAATTTTAAATATTCCCGCAATATGAAACTATTGAAGAGGATTGATTAATCCATAATATTGCTTATCATGATCCGACTCCATGTAAGTGTTTGGAAGCAATCACTCTACGTTTTATTATCAAAATATATCTTTATTTGAAACACAAAAACAACATGCACCTTCGTCGTTGGGAGCTACTCTGCAAATATTCCTCCCAGCTCTCTAAGAGGCAGGAATACTGAATCCAGCTGCGTCTCAAGGCCATTTTATGATTAACAGTGATGAAACACACATCATACTTTGGCATGCTCTCTACGAGAGAATTAGAACAATTGCTACACTATACAAAATCCTTTTAATGGCCCACAAGCGAATATTTCAGCGTCTGTTGTCCAGGAATATTTCTCAGAACAAGTTTGAAATAATGTAACTATTATACAAATAATAACTCTCCAAAAACATCAAATTTCATTTTAGATCTAAATTTAAGCAATGGGAAGACACAATGAATGGCATAATAATATTATATCCAAATGCTGGGTCTGTTGAAGATTCCGATGCAGTTGTGACAATTCATATTCCCTTCCTCTTTTTTCTTTTACTAAATTACATTTTGAAAAAAAATTAGCAGCTTTTTCATATCACCTTTTATCTATTGATGGAATTCTCAAAGG
Organism: Argiope aurantia; assembly: GCA_026543865.1. Taxonomy (NCBI): domain Eukaryota; kingdom Metazoa; phylum Arthropoda; class Arachnida; order Araneae; family Araneidae; genus Argiope; species Argiope aurantia. The sequence goes on from JAPMOR010101500.1 coordinate 12,672, forward strand.
AAAATGAAAATACAAACTATGTTCTTTTCTCTCCCAAAAAAATTATGGACATATATTTTCTTTCATTTTCAATGAAAAATCAAATATTTTCCTAAATAAAATTCAAGGATTTTTCAAATATATACTATGCAAAATCATAAATAATAAAATCAATAACTAAATATTTCATTCATATTGCAAAACAAGACTTTTTTTTTATTACTGAAGAAAATTTTGAGTACAGAAATTCATTAAAATGGATAACTAACTGCAATAGATCTTTTCTGTCATTTATAACTATATTTATTTTTAAAAAATATGCAAGAAGATTTTTTTTAATAATATAAGAAAAGAAAAAGATAAAAATACTATTGAGCCCAATAATTTTGTAGCCTAATTCAAAACCCATTGTTCTCATTTCAACTACTAGTCACAACCCGAGACTAGCACAAACTTACTCTGATTAATAAGTGTACTTTAAAACTGCCTTTTACTTTTGTTTATGCCTTTTTTTCTTCCCTTTTACTTTGCATTTTTGTCTCAAAACTGAAATAAGAAAGAGCAGCTTTATCTGCTATTTTGAGTACCTTTTTGTTTTTCTTAATAAAATGAAATATACCGATTTCTTAATGTTTTGAAATTACAGGAAGGATATTAACAATTGAATTCATAACTTTCAACTATAATCAGATGGCAAAAACTGCCACCAAATTAGCAATCCGTATTATTTAACCATAGTAGGCATAATATGTACACAGTGTTTCATAAATACTATCATTTGCTTAGTAAGTATAAATAGTGCTCAGAGAATAATGTTTTGTTCTTTAATCTTATTTAGGCTTAAAAAGTGATAAGCACATGAACATTTTGTCTGCTTGGCGACTTATCCTCCTCTTTATTGTGTCACCAAAACTTTTATATTTATATTTCATTCTTCAATGAAATTAGATATCTGCAATTCACCAATCCCCTTCCTAAATCCTATGTGCTTCTATAATCTAATCAGTTAGGAAATTAAAAACTGAACTAAAATTAATCAGATTTTACAATAATTCCAAAAAACAAACAAACATACAATAAATTTTTTGCATGCTGAAATATGACTTATCTCTAAGCAAAGATTAACAAAATATATGCAAGTACAATTAACAGTTTTGAAAATTAATTAAAGATCGCACAGCATAATATCTTATAAAAAAGTAGCAGAAAACTTACCTTGATTTCCTAATAATGAACAGAAAACATATCCAAATTTAAAACACTTATACGTGAATAAAGCCATTGCTTGCTTAAAAAAAAAAGCCAATAAATTTCGACAAGACAAGCCCAGTAAAAGAAATAAAGTTTTATATGAATATAAAAGGAAATATCAAAGTTTTCAAAATAAAAATTTACATTAGAAATATAAAAAATTACCACCTGGGTTTCTATTACTTTACAAATTACTATAAAAAATCGGATTGAAAAAATGCACAAAACGGAAACATAAAATAAAATCAATATTCTAATGACATTAGTTAAGGATAACATTTTTCTATCAGTTACTTTTACTGCTTATAAGACTGAATTTATCCATAAGAAACTTTTCAAAGAATGTAACATATATAGCTGTGAGAAAATTCTGAAAAAAAGAATCAAGAAGAATTTAATGTTGTGTAAAGAAGGGTTAATCAACAAGGCATTATGAAGGTAAAAAAAGCCAACAGAAATTGGCTTGATTTATTTTTATATCATTGCAAAACAGTACTGAAGTATTCCTATTAAATTCACAGTCTGTTTCAAATGAAATTTTAATCTTTTGAAGCAACAACTTTATATTTAATTATTCTTCCCAAGAAACAACAATTTTTTAGTAAAATTTTCATATCTATTTTATCTATTGATGCAGTGGGAAAAGATCAAATTTTGTATCAACAAAAATCATAAAAACATACAAAATTTAATAAATAATATTTGGTATTTTCTTCGATAGATTTTTATAAATTATATAATATTAAATTAGTTAATTTATTTGTAGTTACTTATCACTGAAGATAGCGAGTACTATAAATAAATGTATGAATATGACTCATACTTGATTAACATCAAACTACAACATTCGCTTGAAAGTTTTTAAGCATATTAAAACTCTTCAACATATCATTTATTAATAAAAGTCAACAAACAATTAAATGCAAATACTCTAATTTTTTTTTCAGTTAAAAGTGATAGGAGAAACTAAAACTTACTAGATAACAAATGACGAGTTTGTGAAAATAATCTAGTTGCAGATGTGGAGTTGGGGTAAAAATATTTTTTAAATTGGTTATAAGGTGAAAATAATTTGTAGCGAGAATAAACACTAAAATTAATTCGAAAAGCGCAAGCCATGACCATGCTTACCAGGCTACCGGCAGAAAATGAACAAATAATTCGAAAAAGAAAAAAATCACGCACGATACTGATAACAAAACTTATTGCGAAATCCTTGAAGCTTGATTACTGCCATATCCTTTCATACAAATATTTTTTAAAAAAAATAGAGAAATTAATTATGTAGTTAAAATAAAAGCGAAAACATTCCACTACCCACTGTATTTTTTTTTACATTTTTAAATAGGATAATGCTGTATATTCAAAAAAAAAAGTTTACAAAAGTTATTTCAATAAACAAATTACATTTTATCTCGAACTACATTCAAAAAGTAGTTTTAAATACTTTTTTAACTTGTTCATCTTGATTCTTTTCTACTTATCAAAATAATAGAAATAATAATAAATTCTGTATGACAATACAAAGATCGTTGCATTCAAATTGTTAATTTAATTCTGTTGTTTATTATTTCCTTTATATTCAGTGAAAATTAAAGCCCTCTACCGTATACTTCCCGATTTAACTAAAGTATTAAAAAAAAGAATTTTGTTTTTGTCTCAAACGTATCATGTAACATGAGCATCCTGCAGAGCGCATTAGTGGACACCGTACTGTTAAACATCTGGAAAGTGTTATTGGCAACTCTGCCCACACAATAATTCCGAAACCGGCTGACGCTGACATCCTTTCGAAGAGGCTTTCCACTCACTTCTCTTGTTAAGTCAGTCTGTCTTAACTCATTCTTGATTAGATTCGTGTGCGAAATTTTGAAATAGAATTTAAGTTTTTCTATTAAAGTTAATAATGAAGTCATTTTTATTATTCCTCTCTCTGCTGGTCGTTGTTGCAAGTGCAAAGGTAAAAAAAAAAAAAAAAATGTTATTTGTGCATGAATTTTGCATTTGTATGTGAATAATTATGCAAAGTATTTATAAAACATTTATTTACACTGTTTTAAAGTTTATGTGTATGTAATTATCAGAACTTTTCATAAAATTAGTATCGCAGTTGCCAGGGGGGCAACGCCCTGTTAGTGGCGACATCTATTAAATTGCTATAATTGTTTCTTTGTTTTACCAACTTTTAAATTATGCATCAAAAGCATATCTTCTAAGATATTTCTTTTAAAAAATCATTTTTTAAAAAGATTTGGTCCAAATAGTAAAAAAACTATTTATTGCATATAAAATTCTGTCAGTATTAACACACAGATCTTATACAAATCGAAATTGGTTTAATCTTTCATTATTCAGTTTAAGAATATTGGGTCAATCAGTTTAAGAATATTCTATGATATTATTTTAATACCATTATGTTCTCTACTTCCGGTTGATAAAATAAAATTGCCCAAGATGCTTAATGTCTCATTGGTGTAGATGCGGTCATAACTAAGGAGCTAGTTTGGTACTACTTAGCGCTTGCAATTTTTGCTCTAAATAAATACACCTAATTCTGAAGCATATTTTAATACAGTTTAACCACGATTTTATAGCTCTTGAAAAGTGCAATTAAATTAAAATCATGTAATTAACATAATTATTGAAAAGTAAATTATTATTGTAAGTAGTCTTGGAACAGTATTCTAGTAGTATTTCTATTAAAGCATTCCAATTGTTCATATCATTCTACAAGATAACTTTCATTATACAGCATCGCCATTTTGATTGCTTCTAGGAATAGGATATCAATGATACTCTAATTTCAAGAAACATTTCATATTATTCTATATATATAGAATGCTTTTTCATGGCTTGTTTATCATACTATAAAAGTTTTAAAATTTTGTTAGTTTTACATTATGGTTAAGCAATGTTAAGTTAATAAATATAGCAATTGATTGTAGTTGTTTCGAGTCTTGAGTTTTTTTTATAAAATGTATCTAGAAATATTTTTTATAAATATATCTGAAAAATTTAACTTTTTATTTACTGAACTAAATAATATAATCAACATAATTGTTTTTTAAAGTTTTAACTGTTAAAGGATTGAAGTTAATGTTACTGAATCTTTTTTCTGTTTAAAAGAAGAAAAAATTTGTATTTTTTAGAATTTTGATTTAGTGATTATAAAATTAGTTTAAATATATTATTAAATGATTGTGCATCTTAACTTTTATTAATAAATGATCATGCAACTTCAGTTTAATTATTAAGATGAACATTTATTAGAAAATTGATCTTTTTAATATCAGAATTAAAACTGTTACTAATGGATATTAATCATTTTTTATAATTGTTATAATAACAAAATATTTGCTGCCTTAATTATTCATTTCAATATTTTGCCACTTTTTTTTCTCTTAACAGAGAAAAAAATATTCTTATCAACTATTCTTTTCTAACTCAATTGGTATTTATGTTTAATATAATAAACTAAATATGTTAACCAAGTAATTTTTACAATTCCGTTATTTTAATCATTAAATTCATAACTGCTAAACTGACCAATAACTTGATAGATGATGTATAAATGCTCCTTAATAAAAATATTTAAAAATTAAATTTACAGCAAATTACAAGTTCAAAGAACTGGCCTGCACAAATCCGTAATCGCTATCTGAATGCTTTAAAAAATACCTTAAAAAATCGTCTTAATTCTAATTTACCACTGAATATTAAAAATCAGGTGAGTAATATATTAATTTGTCATAAATAAAATTATAATTTTACTTAGATGTAAATTGTTTATATTTTTTTTAATATTTTTGTCGTTCCTGAAATTTTATTACATTTAATTCTTGGCAGTCTTTTAATAGCTAGGATAAAAATATTAAATAAATTTTGATTTAAAATAAATATTTTTTTAAAAAAGAATAAAATTTTAATGGTATCAAATTGAAATGAAATTAATTTTCGTTAGAATTTAAAACTAACTTGGTCTTTTTAAAATTGTAATGTTATAAAATATTAAAAATGATATTTATATTTCTAATCCAAAGTGTCATTAAAAAAATTTCAGTTAAAGGTCAAGCATGCTAATATTAAATAAAGAAAATACTTTATATCAATATATATATATATATGGGCTTATTGATGTAATATTAAAATCACTTGTGTGTCAAAAATAAAAATATCAGTTTTTTACCTACCTTAATAAGATTCAATATGGATGTTCTTCATGAGGTGGCAGATATCTACTCAATAGTTCACATACTTGATTCAACATGTCTTTTGTAATAGCATCAAGTGATTTTGCAAACTCTGCGCTCACTGCTTTGTCAGATCTCAATCAATGGTGGGATGCATATAAAAGATAAAGTATCTTGGAACCTATCTCAGCACTTCCTCATCAGGACCATGCATCCTATCCAGTGCAGATGGAAGATATTTGCATTGTTATGGTGACGGGTGGAGCTCCAACTTTTCAGAAAATGTAATCTTGAGAGTTCAAGTTGTAGTATTTACCACATTTGAAGCATATCAAGATAAAAATGTCTATTGTAGTTTTTTCTGCTAAAAAAAATGGAATACAAAGCTTTATTCTGTACATGATAACTAGTTGCACTGGTCACTATTATGATTGGGTATAAAATTGTGGAAAAAATTAATTGCATTTATAAATGAAAAAAAATTTCATTAATCCCCAAAATTAAAATAAAACTTCTTTTTTAAAAGAAAATGAAGATTCCTTTCTTTCTTACAATTTCATATTTCAATATTCTAAGTTATCTCAAAAATTTCTAAATTCACATTGCTATTTGAGTTCTATACATAAATATTATATTGCTAATCAAATCATAAATGTTTGAAAATACTTTTGATTAATAAGAAAGACCAAATATATCACCTTAATATAAATAAAGTATGGAAATTGAGTTTAATAAAACTAAATTCAATGTGAAATCAAAAGATTCTGAAGATTTAATTTCTCTTTACTGAACTGAAATTAACAATAAGAAAATCATTAGTCTTTTGAAATAACTGCATTAAGAGATGTGATGATCCACTAATTTTAATTGTTTTTATCAAATTTATCTATAAATATAAAAGTATAACCATTCATATATAAAAGTTGGAGATCATTGATATTTTCCTCTTAACTTGTAAATAACAAAAAAAGAAAGAAAACATACAAGTGTGCTAAATTTTGAAATTGTAAATTGTAATTGCATATTTTGTGGCCTGAGATTCATCTTTGTTACATTTGGCAAGTATTTTGTGCTAATGGTTCATCGGGAATTGGTACATTTAATGCTTATTATATCTGTTTCAAAGTTTACATGAAAATATTTTTTACATAATTTATGTTTCTTTATTAGGAAAATAAAGTTGATGTGACCCACAAAGTCTATTTCGATGTTTCTTCGGATGGGAAACAACTTGGCACAATTGTAATTGGACTTTTTGGTAAAGTTGTTCCAAAAACTGTCAGTAACTTTGTTACCTTTGCTGGTGAAGGCTATAAAGGTATGAAATTTGAGGGTACCAAATTCCACAGAGTTATTAAGGATTTCATGATTCAAGGTATGTATCAAGTTTTAAGCATATAAATTGAACTGTAGGTACAATTTAACCAAAAACATTTCCTGAATTTACTATTGAAAATTTTTAATTAAATTACAAATATTATAATTGAATTAAATAACATCTTCTTAAAGCATAGATGTTAATAATTTAATTTGAGGAATTTTCAGAATGTTTCTTTGTCATTTATACAAAGCATTATATAATATTTTACAGCTAGTATTTTTTTGTACATAGATAAATTTGTAATATAAAAATTTTACATGAATTAATTTTTTTTTTAAATAATAGACGTTCTCTTAATGTCAACTAAAATATGTGATTATGTTCTTATTAAAGGAAAGTGTATTATTTTTTCACTTAATATACGAGTTATTTTTCAAAAATTTATTTTATTAAGTGATGTTTTTTCATTTCGAATTATGTTTTGCCTAACTATATAGTTCTGTAAAATGAAAGAATTCATTTTAATCTTATGATGCATATTATGTACTAATTAAAATTTGAAATTTGCTTTTGTTTGGAATTTAAAAATTGGCATCATCTAATATTTGAAATAATTCAATTTTTGTTTCTTTGAAAATATATTGCTTATAGTAATTCAATGATTTAATATTACCCTTTTTTTAATGCTTGCAGGAGGCGATATTGTTGCTCAGGATGGTACTGGTTCTATCTCAATAAATGGTGAAAAATACTTTCCTGATGAGAATTTTAACTTAAAACATACTGGTCCAGGTATCCTCAGTATGGCCAATGCAGGTGAATGCTTTTATTTTTTTATTTCAGGATATTAAAAAAAAAAATCACTTCATGAATTTTAAACAATAAATACATTCAAGTATAATGCAATTCCTTATTCAACTGTTCTTTTCAGCTTCTTTATTCATGGTCTTTTTTTATATGCTCTGTATTAATAGTATTCCTTTTTTTTTTTTTTTCTTTATTATGGGATCTTGAATTTCAATTTCTTCAATGTTTTGTTTTTATCTGGTTTATTTTATACACTTTTTAAATAATAATAAAAATGAGTAGTGTAAAAACTCAAACTGGAAATTATGTAAAAGTTTGAAATATTGCTAAACTACAAAATTATCATGAAAAATAAGGCAAATTTTGATATGTGACAGTAAAAACAAATATAAAGAGAACCTTGGAAATCTGCTTTACAGAAAGAAAAATTTCATTGACCAGTACTCCTATTTCAGAAATATAGAAGAGCAATCAAGTTTTGTTTTTAACAATGGATCAATATTATCAATATAAATAATGATAAAAATATTTTTAAGAAATCTTAGGCTACTTTAATATTTTTATCATTATGTGGACTGATACTCAAATTTAAATTTTATGTAATTAAAAATGATTTAATTAATATACTTTTTCTAAAAAATGTATACTTATTGTAATAGTTAGTAAATCTTAATAAAATAGTTAATAGTTTAGATTGATTTTTGGTTGATTAAAATTTAAGTCAAATATAACATAATTATATCCTTTGCTCATTATATTTTTAACATTTTGACTAAATTGCAATGAACATTAAATACAAATATCTTTGTATATTCCATTTAATATTCTTATTTTAATACAACTGGTAGAAAATATTAAATTTATTAATATATATGTTCTAAAAGTAATTTTTTCAGCTTTTAACCCTTTTTAATTTTTATTTTGTTGTGGAATAAATCTGTCTGATTTCATGAATTAATGAGTAGGAAATTAAATCGCTTTACTAGCAGTGAAATGGTTCGATTGAAACATTAATTTAATTAAAATATACGAATAAAAGTTCAAAGTTCTTAAATAAAATTAGAAAATATGTTATCTGTATCTTCTAAACGTATATAATTTGTTATATTTCCAGGTAAGAACACAAATGGATGTCAATTTTTCATCACAACAGTTGCTACTCCTTGGCTTGATGGGCACCATGTTGTATTTGGAAAAGTTTTGCAAGGGATGGATGTTGTGAATACCATTGAAAATGTCAAAACTACTCCTGAAGATAAACCAGTTAAAGATGTAGTCATTACCAGATCTTTTGTCGAAGAAGTAAAAGAAAAGTTGCAAGTTAAAATGGATTAAGCACTGATTTTTTTTCTACTTAATTTTTTAATATACTTTTTTTGTTTTGAAGTGCTGTTTCCTTAAAGAAATGACTGTTGGATTCTTGCTCCTTTGTTGATGAATGATCTTAAATCTTTGTGTAAAATTTTGTTGGTTTTGATATTTTTACTTATTTTTTTGCATTAATATTTTATTATCAAATGGTAATATGATTGAAACTGGTTTTATATATATATATATACGATTTAAAAATGTAACAATACAAATATATCACGACACTGACAATCAAAACTTACATTTCATTAATGAATATAAATATCAAACATTAACCGACTCGTTTTATTCTATAGTGATTCTAAATCGTGTTAATTTATTGAAATTTACTTAATTTTGCATTTATTTTATTGAATTCTACTTATATATATTGAAGCTAAACCAGTGTCTTTCTATAACATTCATGCTTTGTGCCAAAAAGAAAAGACATGAGCTTAAAATACTTTTCTGTTTTATCACCTTTCTATTGGTTATTTTGTACTGCAGCTATATTTTAATAATAAAAATAAAACTTTGCATTATTTTGTCTTTTTATTTAAAATTTATCATAATTCATAAACAATTGTCATATACTTGGCAAATAAAAAATACATTTTTATTATCTTAAGAAACTACTTTGACCAATCAACTAGATTTTTAGATTAATGTTTCTTTAAATCAATAGTTTTCTACATAGAGAAATTCTATAATGGCATTTTACCTTAAACTGAACACATTAGAAAGCTTGCTCCTTGAAACAATCTCAATGTGAAATGTTTTGAAAAATTTAGCTTGTTGTATTGATAATCATCCTTATTTTTCACTAATGCATTAGAAAAAAATTAAGAATGAGATTACATATTAATCCTCTATGAACATCTATCAAAAATGACATTTTATTTATGAATCTTCCATCTTTGAATAAATTCAATTAAGCTGTACATTTTAATAATTGACTCACAAATCAGTTTATACAAGCCAAGTTTAAAGAGTCATAAGACTTTAAGAGTTAAGAGCTTGTACAGTTATCTTTTTAGATGGCTGAAAATGAATAAGCAGCAGAATTTTATGTTGCAAAAGATTTCCAAACAGATATAATTATGAGTAGCTCAAACCAAAAGCAATCTTGTACATTTGACAGCTGAAATGTATAGGCACTAAGTATGTTTGGAAGTATTAAAAAAATGTGGTAATAAATCACTACTGTTCATCTGTTGTTGGCCTATGTATTAAATTTGTCTATTAAATTAAGAAGGAATTTTGCTGTCTGAATGAAACAATTAAGACTTGAAAATTAGTTAAGGTCAAACAGTGGCCCCTAGTTTATTCTAGTGTTGCTACTAATTTGGTTTGATATGCTCGATATAACCTTTTAACTTTTTTCAGAATCTTTTTAAATCTTCTCGTAGAATTTAAATCACGAGTTGCTATCCAGTCAGATTAAATATATAATAGTTTTATAAAGTCTGAGAAAATGTTAATGTGCAAATTAATCTATACTAATAGTGAAAGAGAATGACTACATATTGATGCTCTGTTACCAAATATACATTATTTTAAGTAAATTGAGATTTTGAAGTTTTTCAAGTAAACTTAAATATATTGCACACACACACACACAAAAAAGTGCCCTTTTAAAATTTTCTATTTGGTGATCATTTTATTTCTGTGCAATCCTCCCTTCCCAAGTTTCATTTGGTTTATAAAAATACTTTTATACAAAATTTTCAATCATATACTTGATTGTTACAATGAAATTCAAATCATTTTCTTTATTTTACCAAATATTTAATTAAATAATATAAATGCTAAAACTTTAAAAAAATGTTTTTATTTATTAAAAGGCCAAGGAAAGCAGGTTCTTTTCATATTTTTTAGCATATGTAATGAATTTGCAGAATCTATAAATATAGCTTAATACGATATTAATTTTGCTATGAAATAAACCTTGTTTACTGAATAATTGCATTTTCTGTTCAGTTTTTTTTATTAGCATACTTCAATCCCAATAATATCTTGTTCATATAATACACACTGATTGTGTTGCACCATTATAGTGTTGGAATCAACAGAACAAGAGGTATAAGAAAATGAAGTTGCAGTACAGCAAAAGACAATGTTTATCTAAATATTAGATAGTGTGGACGGTTAAACTTCCAAAGTTTTTTTGACTTTCGACTTCATTAAGAAGATTCATGTACTAAACAGCTGAAGAAGTTCAAGAAAAAATTTTCTCTTTAGGCTTAAAATTTACAGAATGAATCATGACTATCAAGTTTTGCATAAAAATTGAAATCAAGCCAATATTTTAGACAAACTAGCAAGAGGGAAATAACAATATTCATAAAAACTGGATTTTATTAATTATATCAATTTCATAAAAATGAGTTTTACGTAAAGGTTTTAAAACATTATCTATGTTTGGGTTTTATCCACATTTGATTAAGTTTGTGTGCAATTTGTATGATTCAAAATTGTGCAATTCTTATAGTCAAATACCAATAATGTCTTATTATAAAGCTGATTGTAAGTTTGCTTTCAACTCGTATGAAACCATTTGATTTCACGATCAGCAAATACACAGATATTTTCAAAACTAATATTCATTTAATCTAATAATAATATGTATTTTTTAATGCAAAAAAAAAGTTTGAAGAAAGAAATGCAGTAATTCCTTCCAAAGTTTAAAATAAAAGTATAAATATCTTTAGTTAACTGCTGTTTTAATAACTTTAGTTTCTTTAACCTGTTCTGTTTGATATTCCTAATTTTCCGGCTTTCTTAAAAATTTATCTCGCTCTTTGTGGAAGTATCTAATAACTTCTGAATGATTTTGCTTTATTTTCTTCCTCTTATGCATTGTACTATTGGTCTTTAACACTATGTAAAAAATATTGTTCTATTTTTTCCAATTAAAATTGATACTGAAAAAAGTTTATACTCGGAAAGATTACTTTCAATCATTAGGTTTCAGATAAGTATAATCTCTCTATATATGTAACATTCACTATTTCAAAACTCTTATGCTGCTGTGGGTTACACTTTGCAATTTCTTAATTTTCTCTCATCTCGCCTAAATTTTGAAATTCGAGTGATTATAACGACTTCAATTATGAACTAATGCAAAAACTTTCTTGGTGACACTAAATCTGTTCACTCAAATATAAGAAATATTTTACATGTACTTCTGAACATTTTCATAATTCATGTAATATTTCGGGAGATTATTCAATAAAAATTTATTTGACTCAAAAAAAAAACATTGTACTTTAATAAGCAAGCAATTTTCAACCTAAAATAAAGATAATATATCATAATAAATTTGTATTACAAGAAAGAATAACAGTACTTAAAAATGAACAATCTTTAAGAATTTTCCATCAGTGTTTACTTATGAGCTTATTTCTTAATTGTACATACAAGAATTTTTTTTTTTAAGTTCAAGAAAAGCATACTTTAAATGGAAAGCTACTCATCATAGTAACATAATTAGGATCTTCATCAATAACTATGGCAGAAAAATCAAGAATGAAATATTTGTAGCAATGAAGAGAGCAATTTATATTTCATGATAATAATGAAATATATAATTGCAGAGTATACTCAAAATATTTTTAAAAATTATTTAAATTAGTATCATTAAAAATATAATGTTTACGAATTTTATAATAATATAAAAACTATTTTTTAAGTAGTATTTTTGGAAGTTAATATGATTAAATATTAAAATTTTCAATAATCTTTACTGAATTAAAAAAAAGTTTTTTTAAAAAAGTCCTCCTAGTGTCACCCTTTAAAGAATATCTGCACCAAGTTTAATAGATCCAGATCTAATGCAATGTAGAATGCCAATAGACATGATACATTCCCTTTTATTGCTAATAGATATTTCAATTTTTTTAAATGATAGCTCTATATATGTTTTAGAGTTATATTTTTGAATAGAAAAGCAATCAAGCAATATCTAAATAAAAAATATTTTATCTAAATCAGAAATAAGACACTGCATAATACAAAAACAGTTATAATCAGATATCAGTGATCTTCAAATCAAAATCTTCATTTCATGACATATAATAATATTTACAAAATAATTATGTAAAAATTATAATTATTGTACATTGTTCAGAAAAAAAGGGATTTGAACAAATAAGTTTTTAAAAAATTATTTGTAAAAAGGCATATTTTAAATAGCAATTTAAGATATACCAAAGTTTAATATTATTCCAAAAATGGAGAATCCAAAGCTCCAAAACCAGCAGCAATGCCACATTCTGCTGTATCTATTCCTTTACTTCGAATGAGATGGCCAGCTAAATTATTTACATAAATATCTGCTTTATTTCTGTAAAAAAGGAGAGCAATCAATACGTTATCTACCACTTATATAGAATAAAATAATTTTTAAAAATCATAGGCAAGTGAAAAGAAAAATTTTGAAATTATGAAAGAAAAAATATATATTTTTCTTTTTTTATCTCATTTAAAGAAAGTTTTGTTTAATATTCAAAATTACTAAAATAAAGACACTGTTTGTTCGTGACATAATAAACAAACAAGGCAACAACTTCCATGGAGCAAAAATCTATCTCGACTATCCTAGAATCCAACATTTCATTAATTTAGAATATTTACATTAAATATATGGATACTACATATACATGGATACCAATTCCAAACAATTTATTTAAAAAATTCTTTTATTTAATATTCTTTTAAAATGTGACAAAAATTCATTATTTAACATCATTTCACAAGGATTCTCATACTTCTGACATCACAATAACATTTAAATAAAAGCACTCGGTTAGGCTCGATTTTGAAGAGATTTACATTGTAGGAATTGAATTTCACTTAGTTTTATTTATTTAGCTAACAAATTGAAAAAATAGTTCTATAGCATTAATATATTTTCATTAAATATGCACAAACACATCAAAAGGGATTTGAGGTGTAATATTGCTAGCAGAAAGAAACTAATTCTTAAAGATCAGAGGAGTTTGGCACATCATTTATTAATTAAAAATTCCTAAGAATTTTAGCCATAGAAATTTTTTTCCAAAAATTCACTAGCATTTTTTCTTACTGTTGTAATATGAATGAATAATAATTCACAGCCTGAACTGCATTTAAACTATTCAAAAATATTACACATTAATTCATATATATCATTAATGCCTGAATAATAGTTTTGTTCTGAAATAAGACTTTGTAGTCTTGTCTAAGTCTGCATCTCACAAATCTATAAATTACAAAAAATAAATAATATTCAGATTACATACTCTCTTGATAACATCCTGCAATGTTGTGCACCATAAAAATTCTCCTAAGAATAGTTTTAGAAGTAATTTCAATTTCAGCAAATTTTACTATTTAAATTTTAGCTTCTTTTTTTTACACAATATATTCCAATTCTAATAGATAAAAAATAATGACAGGCAAAGGAATTGCGTAGATTCAAAATTGTGGGAGTTAAATTTAATGTTTATTTATATTTCAATATTATACTGTCTTCACTATACACACATTTGCAAACACAATACTTATTGCAACCAGCTCTTGCTTTGATTTACAATAGATCTGTACATCTTCAATATTATTTGCAAATTTATTTTTAAAAATTTTTGCGACAAGGATTTCAAAGTTCAAAATATTGTTTCCAGTAAGAAATATAAATACTTATGAGATTTCAATAACAATTTTTTGTTAACAGTGCTTTTGCAACAATGCATAAAGTATTGCATATAGGTAAAATTAAATTTTTCTTTCAAGGATACAATTCAAAATTTTCTTGGTTCTTGAATGAAACTACATTTTGATTTGTTACTAAATTTCTTTACAGACAATCTATTTTATTATAAAAAATCTTGTGTTTCTATTATTGATTTGAGTGTGGAAGAACATTTACAGAATACAAAGAAAATCCACCTAAAAATTTTTTTTAAATAATTTCTATTTTATAAAGTTTATTTTTCTAAATATACATAATTTCTTTAATGTTGCTACTGTGAATAATTGCATTAATGAACATTTATAATCTTTTGGAAAATTTACTAATAGGTTAATTTTTTTAAAGTATTTTCCCTACAATCCTTACATTCAATTAATGTAAAATATTGAATTTTATTAATGATATTTAAAAATGGAATCATGTAGCATAGATTTGATGAAATTACTTACCCAAGAATAATACCAAAAATGCCTAATTCACAAATAACATTAGTAAATTCTGGCTTATTATCTCTGCGAATGATGCAATTTGGAATAAGGGGAGGATTTATGCGTTCCATCAAAATATAGGCTTTCCTTTCTTCAGAATCTTGAATTTTCTCAAGAAGACTTTTCAAATCCTCTCCATATAAATTATTGCCTAAAAACAAGATTAGATTCACAAAAATGTTTTTTTAATGCAGAATTTTAGAGTATTAAAATATAGACAAGTTCTAATAGAATAATTTCAAAAAAAAAAAATCTCAAAATTATGTATAAAAAATCATCTCATGAATATTTCATTAGTTGTTGTTTTGTTTCTGAAAAGAAAATTCAATAAAATTAAATGAATACTTGATAGGAAAAAAAATGCCAACTCCTGTACAGTATTCTCG
The DNA here is from genome assembly GCA_026543865.1 of Argiope aurantia. Lineage (NCBI taxonomy): Eukaryota > Metazoa > Arthropoda > Arachnida > Araneae > Araneidae > Argiope > Argiope aurantia. Next base: position 28,175 of record JAPMOR010101500.1, read on the forward strand.
CATACTGTGCACCTTATGAAATTGTAATATTTCAAAATATTTGAAAAGAGTTATAATACAATATGAAAACACATGTATGACAAATATCAAATTTATGCAGAACTTTTTATTTACAAAAAAATGAATTTGAAAGCATTACAACAATTTAAAATCTAATATCATAAAAACAAATTTTTTTAATTCATATTAAAAGCAAATAAAACTTTATGACTATTTGGTATAAAACTCAACTGAGCTTACTTTAAAAAGCAAGATTACATTAAGAGTATTTCTAGTTGTCCATTTTCATTCATAGCTATTCGCTTGCAATTTGAAATATTAAAAAATAGAATAAAAGGCAACATTGAATTATACATTTGCCGATTTGTAAATACCAAATTTATACACATCAAATTAATTAAATAGTCTCATGTTTTAAATGAACTAAAAAAAGAAAGAAAAAATGGGAAAAAAACTCATTCTAAAAAAAAAAAGAATTTGAAGTAGATAGCTATTAATATAAATTGTCACACAGAAGTAAAAAACTTGATAATCTGACTGATAATTTGAGTATATTTTCAAAAATAAAAGCTTTTAACTTAAAAAAAAATATTTGTATAGTTAAGAAGCAGAATATCCAGAAATTTTACAGCTTCATAATAATTTCTTTCATAAAAAAATATTGCTTAGAAAAAATATGCAAAACTTTTGATTACCTCCACCTTCTCTTTCTGGCTTTAAAACATATTTGTCTGGATCTTTAATACCCATTTGTACAGCTTTATCTCCATCTGATCCCTAAAAATAATATTCAATTAAGATACAACACAGAATACTGGAAATTGAAAATATAAATTTAATCTTAAAATAATTATAACTTAAGATAATTCAACTACAATTCTTTTGAAAATTAGATGTGTATTAAAAATAAATAATAAAATTAGCTATCAATAAACTAAAATGAAATTTTCTTATAAAAACAGTTGTTAAATCTTTAAACATGCAGTACACTTCTAATTTTAAATGGTTAAAAAAAACATTCAACTTAAAGATAGAATGCTCTAAAAAATTAAGCACTGATATAACTAATAGATTATTACTATTATTATTTTGTAATTGCTGTGAATGTTATTTATTTAGGATTGTATTCTATACCATTCAAGTTAATAATAATTAAAAAAAATCAATGCACTTTTGATATTTAGACTTAAACAAAATTTATTATTTTAGACAACTCATAATAATTTGATAACTAGTTAATAAATCATACAGTGTCAGATTAAAGTATAAAAAACAATGAAATATCATCCATAAAGAATACATAAATAAATACTAGAATGTATTGCAATGAAATATTTGACTTCTAATGCAAGTGTAGAAGAATTAATTAAAATTATTTTAAAAATTTTGAATAAAATAAATGTTTTTCAATAATGAAGAGAAAATAAATTTAAAAGTCACAGTTTATTCTCATAAAATTTAATACTTTTTTTTTGCCTTTTTTTAATGACATATGTTAGTCAATGCTTTCCAACAAATAAAGAATAAAAATCAAAATGGCAAATTCTTCATAAATATACATTTGAAGAATTACTCCATTAATATTTAAAATGTATGATATCTTTCTTTCAAAGATAAGAAAAAATATTTTGTTCATTCTGCATTAAACTACTACTTTAATAGAATATTTTAAGATTTTTTTCTCCTAACCAATATTACAAATGTACATAATAAAAAAAGTATCATATAAAGTGTGCTTTTGCAGTTTTATTTTGTGAATAATATATTTCCCTTTCTATTTCCTTGACATTATTGAGAGATATAGATGTAATTAAGTTTCATATTCAATTCATTTATCAGGTTTATGATAACTGTCTTTATTTAAATCATGACGAGTCAACTAGTGAAATATTCTCTACTTCAACTAATAAGAGACAAAAACATCATGAAAAATTCAATCACATACAAAAAAAAATGTCATTTGATGGTTAATTTTCAAAAAGAATAAGCATGGTTTATACAGAAAATACTTCACTTTATCAAGCAGAATTGAACACTGTATGTTATTTTTATGTATGTATGTATATTTTTAAATTATCATTGCCTTTTTTTGATGTGTAATCAAACATATATTGAAAGATTAAACAGTTTCTGTTTATTGAATAAATTGCCATATATCAAAACAAAAAAAATTTCATATAAAAAATTATATAAATCTCTTGTAAATGCCATATATTCCAATAGTAGTTGATTTGTTTCTATTATTTTATTTGTTTTTAAAAACAGCTGATTTTTTATTGTGTTATGTTTTTATTTTAAATCAGAGAACGGGAATAAAGAAAAAAATGAAAGAAAATTACCAAAGTTGAAGATGTAGTAAAATAGAAAATACTAAACTATAGGAATAAGCGAACATATTAGTTACAAAATATTCTTTTAGATTTAAATAACATTGCTGCAATTTTAAATTATTTGAAAGCAAGTAAAAATTTCAAGAAATGAAGTTTTTCATATAATTAGTTATCATATAATGTGTATCAATAACTATTTTAATACATTAATCAATATTTTCAACTAATTTAATAAAAAAAATCATAATTTTTAATTAAAAGGTACTATAATTAATAATGACAGTGGTAATATAATTAATCACTGCACCCCATCATGAATGAATAGACATAAATGACTAAATGGCTCAGCAATAATATAGAATTTCAATCAAACAAAATAATATAGTCCATTACTGTAATTATAAAGTATTTATATTATATACACCATGTAAAATAATAAGTATCTCATGCATCAAACTTCACAAGTGAAATATAACATAAGAGAAGGAGCCCTTAATCAAATTCGGCATCATTATTAAGTTTTGTGAGAAACTTAGAACAGGAATAATCAATTAGTACAAAGAGTAGTGTTAAAAATTCATTTTGCTCAAGGAGAAACCCTTAATTTACAAATTTTCAAAAAATGCCAAGCCAAAATGAGATATTAAATATTAATATATTTTGATCACAACTGGAAAAAAAACTAGATTATCTTATTGGCTGTAAGTACGTTATTAAATTTTGTAATGTTGAAAGTGGTTTGTTTTACTTGCAGTCATTAAATGACACATTAATGAGTAAACTCGCATGAGCTCTTTGTCTTATACTTGCAATACTTGAAAAACTGGACCATAAGACAACAACTTATTATTCCAGAGTTTCAAACAATTCAATCAATTGCTAAGAAGATACTTTATCACAATGCAACCAAGGATATTAAAGCTTTAGAGTTCCCAGTCCTCAAAAACTAGTAAATATCAATCCATTATGATTAATAGATTTCAACTGCAAAATTTCATCCTGCAGATCCAAGAAACTTGAATGAAAATAATAATTATCATGTTAAAGGCATTAAAAACTGGTTTATATATTTCATACAGTTTTAATTTTCCATTTACTTTCCCAGCAGCAAAAAGGATCCAAAAACTGTATTTTATGAATATATATATATATATATAACATTATTCGTTGTGAAGCAGAAATGCAGTTTGAAAACAGTGAAGAGACTTGCTATTTCGCGACGTCGTTTTATTTCATTTTTAAGAAGCAGGCATATGTACAAGCGATGAGCACACAGAGTGACACAGAAAAGGGATGACGGAAAAGCCCTTGGACATTTTATCCCTGGTCTTATATAACCTATGATTTTGATAGGGAAAACATTTCCTCATAGTGCTAATGTATTAATAAGATTCTGATAGGGATTTCTGACGCATGTCAATCACATGTAAGGGAAACACAGGGATCTTTTAAAAAGAATGTGCTTACTGGACAGTTTTTTACCCCTTCACGCCGAGTGTGTGAAAGTATCGGCGTTTTGTCGATTCAGTGGTATTTTGCCGCTTCACACGGAGTGTGGGAAAGTTATTTTAGCTGAGTCAGCAATTTAACAAAGCTTCTCTTGAATTAATTAAGTAGAGACAGTGGAATTGGATCACGAAATAAGAGAATATTTTAGAATAAAGTTACTATGGGCTAAATTAAGATAAAATCTTGAAAATTAATTAAATTGAAATTAGAGTTAAAATATCATTATATATATATATATATATATATAAATACCATTTATTTCATTTTGTTTCATCAACAACGATGCATATATAAAATAGTTCTGCTTGAATTAAATTATATAATATACTACTATACTATACTACTATGTATCATGTGCTACTATATGTACTACTATTATTTCTAAACAAATTATACTTTTGTAATTCAAGATTCTTTTACTCTTAAAATGTATATTTTTCTAAGTAAAAAAAATACTACCACTAAATTTTTGAATACTTTTCTATTTCATTGGCAAATATAAAAAATAATAATATAAAACAAAATAAAAAACACTTAAATAATTCAAGTAATTTAAAATTTCTTCACAATGAAACCATATTTAATACTTTAAACTTTGCACAAAGTATAAGAAGTGCTGCAAAACCAAATAAAATATTTTCTCAGAATAATATATTCAAAAGTGAGCAATATTTATGAATATCAAATCGAAATAAATTAACTTTCAAAATTAATCTCACCATATCTAGAGCATACTGGCCAACAAATAATTCTCGTATCTGCTCAGCAATTTCCTTTTTAACAAATCTTTCAAGAACTCCAGGTTTGCTCAAATATAATTGCACTTTCTTGGTTCCAGCTAAATGTAATCCAACTGAAGGACACTTAATTGCTTTTGAACGTTCCATTAACAATCTAACTTCCCAATCCTTAAAAAAATTAAAAGCATTTAGAAAATTTCATTTCATTTATTGCTAAAATTATGCAACATTATAAAATTTAAAGACACTGTTTATTAAAAAATATTTATTACAACAAAAGCAATTTCATATAAAAAATGAAATAAAATTTTAAAAAATATATCAGTTTCTAAACAAAGCTCGCATAAAATTTACAATCCAGTCATTCAAAATGTTTCATCAATTAGCAAAATAAAGAGTTCCAAGAAGAAAATTTTAGGGGCAAAGTAAATAATTTAAAATACTTTACTGCAAAATTTAGCAAGTACCTCAGGTTCAAGCTGATCAGGCATGTACCCATTACGGTAATACACAACAGCAACTTCTTTGTCTTTCCTGGAAAGACAGAATTAAAAATCTTAAATACTTAATACAACCCTTTTTAAAGGAATTATATGAAATTTATAAGTAAATAATGCAGAATGGCTCACTTTTATAACTCTATTCTAAAAAGAATTGTTGATCAAATGAAAAGAAAAATGAATGAAAGAAAGAAAGAAAAAAAAAATTTCATTAATCTAAAACAGCTTATATAATTTATTATATGGTTAAGCATCTTTACAAATTAAATCAGTAAACTGCTTAATCAAAGAAAATGCACATTTTTACTTGAAAAGACATATTAAAAACATATTACATCAGAAAGATATATTAAAAATTTTAAATGCTTATAATTCAAAAGAGAAAATTTGCTGACATTTAGAAAAATAAAATCATTAAAATTTTTTTAAAAATAAACATAACTTACACTAATAATGTTCTTCCTTTTAACACAGCACAAGTTCGAAGCTCTTTAAAGGAACATCGTAAAACTTCTAACCTGCTTTCATATTCTAAAAGAGCATATTCTAAAGCTCTTTGGTCACATATATTGTAAGTGACATCTTCTACAACAAAAAGAACGACGGCACTAGAAATAAAAATGAGAAAAGAAAGAGTGTAATTTGAAGTTATCTTCTACTATATTATTTACATATTTCATAATATCAAAATCAATAAATAACTTCTATATTGCTAAAAATTTATATAAACTACTTATCCAAAAATTTTAAAATTTCAACAAAATCATACAATTTACTGTTTTGAGAACACACATTAAAAGAGCAGTATAACAGTAATGAAATAATATTGATAAAATTTATAATTCAATATGAAAAAAAAAATTAAGACATATTAACAAGGCAAAGAACTTCAGAAATAATCTCTGATTATTTCATATGTTAATCACAAAGGAAAAAAAGGTTGAATTAAAGATGGGTGACAAAATAATATGAACATCCATGAAATACCAGAAAAACTTTATAATAGGGGGTTGGGAATGCTTTGACTAATTTACAGACTATATGTGATGCTGGATGGATGCACAAAGGACATGAAATACATTTAATAAAATATGAAGCCATCCTTTCTGGTGAGCAGTTCCTGATTCAGAAAGCGTAGATGGTGGTGGAAATCAAGCATGGAAATAAATGGACTCTAAATAGCCCTATAAATGCTCAATAATTTTCAAGTCAGAAGATTGACAGTGTCATGCAAGATATCCTATTTCTCCTCCTGTTCTTCAAACCATTTTCATAAAATTTCAATAAAGCGGATAGGAGCATTGTTGCCTTGATAAAGTGGGCATTCCCCAGAAAATGAAGCGTGGAAAAAAAGATGCATCTGATTCCCCAGAATAATATCAGCATAGTGAGTATCTGTAACCTTCCCATGCAGAATAATAAGTATCTCAAAAGCAGGTCAAGATATTGTGCCCCATATCATAAGAGAACTAACTACCTTCATGATTCACAGTTGGCAAGAGGTAGTCAAGAGAAAATGCTTCTTCCACATATTTATATGTGGAAGAAGTCCAGTTATTAGAAATATGATGAAGGTTGATGATCAAATAACTTGTTACCACTTTTGTGAAATCCAGTTTCTATGTATTTTATATCAGTGGCATTGCTGAAAAACATGAAGTGATGTTACCAATGGGTTACAAATTGTAATTCTTCAATAAAAGTTTGAAGCATAAAATTCCCTTTGGATAGTTTTTGCTGAAATGGAGTTCCAGAAATAACTATTTATCTTAGATGTTATCTGGGATAAAAAAATTTTGTGTTTTTGCTCCACTATGTGAGTCAACACTCTTATTTCTCACAATAAACTTTCTTTCTGTCCACCATTGTGTTTTACTGATGCCACATTACAACATTACGTATACATTATCATAATGGCCAATACAGTACTCCTTGCATGATCCAATTAATTGGCTGTTTCCATTACCAAGCAACCAACCACATTCTAACAATCATGCCTTTTTCGAACTCTGAGAGGTCAGTCATTTCTGTGTTTTTCACAGAGTGCAATAGATACATGCAATATCTATGAGTGATGTTGACTTACTGTTATCCTACCTCTCATAATCACTAGATGGCAGACTCGAGTGAAAGAGCATATTCTACTTCTTTGAAATGGACCTATCTTTTTCATGGGTGTTCATATTTCTTTGTCAGCCATCTATACATCAGATTACATAGTTATTAAAAAACAGGAAATATTAAAAAATTGTCATTAAAATTAGAAGCACTATATAAGAAACAGATTATCACAGTTGTTAAAATATATCCTATGAAAATTTTAAAAAGAAATTACACAGGAAAAAAATTAAAAATAATGGTAAGTACTCTATATTTCTTCTAACAAGAAAGAAAGAAAAAAACTAACCTGGTGTTAGTATATGCATCCCAGGCTGATATTATCCCTTGTGCTAATGTGAAAACTGATTGGTTGGTTGGCAACTTAAAAAGAAAAAATATGATTCTAGCAATTGAATATACAGCAGGAGACCTCCAATAAACACAAAATTTTCAATACATACCCTGCTTTCAAATCCTTTCAGACCAAGTCTTTCTAATACAAACCTATCAAATAAAATTCATTTAAGCAAAATTTATAAAAAAAATCTATAAAATGAAGTTCATTATGTTGTTAGATCTAAAAAAAATTGAAAGTTTTATATTTGTGGTTTATTAAATTACAAATCGATTAAAATTAGCATAAAAAACAGGTTTTATTTTACACATATAATTCTAGAAGCATAATAAAAATTATCTGGCAAAGCAAATTATATGTAATGTTTAACAATTTGATTTGTTTTAATTTTAGGTTATTTGATTAAGATACTTCTACAAATTATGACAAATATAAGCACTACATGTCAATTAAAAGCATTATATAATCAAGTTTAAAAAATATAAGAAATTTTCAAAGTTCATATTTTTATAAATTTCTATAATTTTTTATTCATTTTGAAAGAAAATTATAAAAAAAATGTACTTACTCATGAAGTTCTCTAACAATTGGTGCTAAGCCCCCAAATGAGGAAGCAATTGTATTATTTTCAACTTGTTTTATACCAGTTATCCTACCCTCTGAATCAGAATTTAATAAATAATCTGATCGAATAAGACCTAAAGATAGTTGCTAAAAAGAAAAAATCTGTATAAATAAAACAGCTTAAGTACAGAAAATATAAAGAAATAATTTGAAAAATTAAAATACCATATATAGTCTCAAAAAGTTTATTAACACTTTACTTATGGGTGGTACAACTTCTGAACATGAAATTTTTTAACTTTGTTTATGGGCTAGTACAATTGCTGTACCAGTGATGAGTTAGGATTTCCTTCCCCCCAAGTAAGATTTCCAGCAATACTTAAATTTCTTCATAAAATCATTTCTCTATTGTGTTCTACTCCATAGGGTCAGAAGATTTCTACCAGCAGAAGTTTGAAATCAATATTGGCTCTAATGAATTTTGCTAGCCATGTTTTGGTGACTTTTTTTTCTCAAAAAAGAAACAGCCATAAGATTATGAAATGAATAACATTAATTTCATTCATAAATTATACTAGACCAAAAAAATTATTTTTTCATAATCATAATAATTTTTAATATCACTTTTCCTATATCACTGATTCTAATCATTAATAGCAAATGCTGAATTATATTGAGAATTCATGCATGTTCAAAATTTATAAAGATATTTTTAGAAAAAGAACAGAACACTTGTCAGAAATAAAGCTCATTTTGTTTTAATATGGTCACATTTATAATATTACTTTGAAAAGTAATAATTTCTAAACAAATTATCGATTATACCGACCTATATGAATGAAGAAATTTAAGTGATAATCAACACCTGTATATCAAATTTTAAGTAAACCATACTCATTTTATTGACTTATACTTTTTTAATTTATTAATTATTTGCATTTTAGAAACTTTTTTTGAATAGAAAAATATATTTTTTAATTAGTCACCGATCATATTAAATTCTAAGTATATTTTTCAAAAAAGTGGCACGTTATAAATAATTGAAATTTCCAACAAAAAATTTAATTTTCAATGTGCATACTAAGTATTAAAAATTTAATGAGAAATACTATTATTTACTTATATCACAAAAGCTTCAAGCTACTTTATGTAAAAAAAATACAATCAATTTTGTATGCAGCATATTAATATTAAAATATTCAATGATGCATTTTGTCTATGAAATAGAACAACAATGTAACTTGTGTAATACAGAATTAAAGAAGGCATTTTTAAATGGAAAATACAAGTAACTAGAGTCTTAAAATATTATACATAAATTACTACCTTCTTTATAAAAAAATTAATATCTTACAATGGTACAGAGAGATAACCTAATAACATTTTATGTGGTCGAAATTGAAGGAGTCATTTTCAACAAACATGGTTAAAAGAAAGGAAAAGCATTTTTGTGTTCTCATTGAGATCCTGCAGTTAAAGAAATTTTTTAGAGTTTGGTTCCTGAAACCTAAAGGTTAATAGGCATTTAGATATTTTACACTATATATAACTTTTATAACAAGTAACAAAACAAAGAAAACAAGTTATCTGCTAATTTCATTTTTAACATTACAAAATCTTCAATAATCATTAAAAAGTTTCAATGTTTTTTAAAATCAAACAAAAAGATTGAAGTTAAAAAAAGAAGTTATAATACTAATAAGAGATCAAATAAGGGCATACACACATAATATTTTTTTAATATTAAAAATGTATTTAAACATTTGTTTATACACATCAGGGCTTTATTACAAGAAAAAAAATGCATTCAACAAAATAAATTAGATTGCAAATTGAAAATAATCTTTTTAAAAATTTAAACTAAAATGAAATGAATTAAAGTTTAACAATCAAAAATATTTTAAGCACAGTTTAATAACTAAATTAATAAAAATGAACAACCTCATCATGTTCCACAGCTTCATAGATTTTAAAAATATTTCGAGTGAATTCATCAACTTCCATTGTGCTGAAAAATTAGATTAATTCATATAATCAAAAAGAGGATAACATGAATCTATTTTATAAAATTTTAATACTACATAAAATCATACAAAAAAAATAAGAAAAAGCACTAAGATATAAAATATGAACCATATAGAGATTTTGAAGCTGTATCAAATACTACAAAAGTAGATCAAACCTTTTAATCAAAATAACTTAAAAAACATTAAAAATATATAAGATATTAAATATATGAAATAGTACACACATTATTAAGTAATTTTATATTCTTCTACTAATGAATAAAGTTAATACATCTTATTTAAATTTAGGTACTTATATATTAATTGCATGCCATTAACAAACTTAAAGTGTAGCCATTGCCATCGATAGAGATAATCAATTAATTTACATGAAATCCTTGGCAATTTTTTGAATTAATTTTTAGTTTCAATAAAGATGACATTTGCTGGAACAGTTTTTTCTCCCTCCAATCAATTACTAGCATGCAGTTAAAATGTAAGCATGAAATTTTAAAGGAAAATTTTTAAAAACTTTAAGTGTATATCTAATAGACATCTTAAAACATAAATTTAATTAAAAAATTATATAAGAACATTTCTGACCTGGCTAAACATTCTTTCAAAATATCTTTAGAATAAGCTACTTTATGCAGGATAAAATTTAAGTATGGCTGCAAATCACCAACATGCTGAAACCATGTCTTGGGAAAAGGTGATGGAACAAGACAAACTGGAACTGGTACTCTTACATCCATATCCAAATCTCGAGTTCTCATAGCAATGCCTTTAAAGTAATGTGGTTTTCAAAAGCAAACATCGCATTTGATAAAATAATAATAATGATGATAATGAAAGAGAAAATAATTCTTTTAAAGCTTAATTCAGAAATAAAAAAAAGTTTGAATTAAGTGTTCAAAGAAAATTTGAACTATCAATGATGCAGTGATAAAGAAATGGTAAAATGGTTCCCAAACATAAATGGAAAAGATACTATTTTATTTTGTTCCTTCTCATGATACACGACTTTAGAAAGTAAAATAAGCATATTGATATTTTACATTCAGGGCACTTTTGTCCTCTCAATAATACATTCAACTTATAATATGTCGAATTACACAAATTCATAATTAACAGGTTTCTTATTTACCCATCCCACTTTAAACATTTTCTTTTTAGACATAATCAAAATATAAAATTAAATAATAAAAAAATTTATACATTTTTTAAAATTAAACAGAAACAATAATAGAATCTGTTTAGTTTTATTGCGATAGAAAAAAATGTCAATCTTATCTAAGAATTATACTTGGAAGTTGATAATACTGTCAATGAACTGAGCTCACAAAGCAAACAGCTGGCAATTGATAAAGTTACACAGGTAAATGAATAAATCAGTATTATAGCAGTTGATACCTCAGTTTGCTTGAAAAAGAGCAACACATTTTAGAGACTAAAATATATTAATTGTGATGAATATAAATTTTGTAAGAAGGGAGGATCTTTCTGTATTATCAAATGAGTTAATTTTATGAACAAATTGACGTCAAATGAACTCCATTTTAAGAAGCATTTATAACTGTTATCAATATGCCGGAAACCTATATTCTTTTCCCTATGCTTGTCTTCCAAACAGCTGTTTTCCACCCATGCTTCCAATGAATTAAAATTATTATTTATTTAGATATCAAAATATATCCTATCATACATGGATTTGAATTGTGACTTCTTTACTAACTCCGCCAGTTGCATAGTTTTGAAGTATTATTGTATAAAACTTTTTAAAATTTCCATACTTTCGGCAACTGCACATCAATAAAGTGAAACAATGTATTGAATACTATATATAATTAAGATTAGATTTTTATTTTCTAACTAAGAAATAAAGCTATGTACAAAGTTATAATATATAAAGTTTTCTGTCAGGAATAAAACATGGATTATTTTAATGCAATTGAAAATAAAAAAAAACAGACCATATTATTAGTGGGTCCTTAGTTAAAAACAAATCAATTTTTAGTGATGAAAATTATCTATAAATTAAGAGAAAATCTATATTAGGTATGGGAGCTAATTTTCAAAACTGAGCACCAATTTTACAGAATCTGAAAATAATTGCTCCAAAAATGTCATTAACCCATTTTAAGAAAGTTATATTTGATAAATATTTAAATACTACCTATCAGATCAATTTCAATTTAACATTTCAAAATATTCTTAATAATATATCAAATATATTAGTTAATAATATGTATGTATAATTATACCAATAACCATTATACATCTCAAAATATCCTTATAATCACTTATGGAATTAATTATTACTGAAATTATTCAGAATAAAAAAGAAAATAAATTTATGATTATCAAGTAAATTTTAAAAAATGTTTACAAAAATATATTGGAAATGTGAAAAAAATTGAAAATAGAGAGTTCATTTAAAAATAAAATAAAAGAAAACCAATTTCAGACATATACCACACCTATCTTTAAGGTACACATGCAAGCAATATTATTCTTATTTTTTCTTTATCTTTTTTTTCCCCTCAAATACATTTTAATTTATTTTTTGGTAATACGAAATTAACAAAATAGCCAACTGTATCCTTTCTTGAATTTAATGTGTCTGCATGTTTTATTTATCATGCAATAAAATGAAGAAAAAATACATGTTCAACTTTTAACGTATCTGAAAAACACACACAAAGAAAATTTTGAGTGAAACAAAAACAATACAAATTTCATATAAAACAAAATTGGTAGGTAAATTTATAAAATAATTTAGAAGTATAACTTATATTATTTTTTAAAAATGAGCTTAAACAAAAAAAATTAGAGCAAACCAAGTCTTTTTTTTTTTTAAATTATAATGATTACAAAAATGAAAAAGATAGAATAAATAATATTAACGATGAATGAGTACTGCTTGCAAATAAATAAACAAATCAAATACAATAATCAAGAAATCAAATACAATAATTAAGAAAATATATTCAAATATTTTTTGAATATATGTCACGCTTATAAATATTTACAAATTGTTAATTCCTTATATGTATGCATAAGAAAAGAACATACATTAAAATAATTTTACAAAGCGTTAAAACTTAAAACATTAACTATATAAAAGAAAAAATAATGAATGAATTTTTTTCATTTTATATGCGAAAACAATAAATAAAGATTCTTTACCTTTAAATAAAGCGTAATCTTTCGCAGCTTCACTAATCGATGTTAAATTTTCATCATCGAGTCCATATCTTGTATTTAGAATGTGTCCTTCCATTATTTCGTTTTAGAAATTTAAGTTGACAATTCAAATAGATAAACTAAATGCTATAGGACGTGTTAAACTTCTAGCATTTAAATATAACTTAATAGGTCCTTCAAAAAAGAAAGCGATTAAAAATATAACTAGGAGAAAGAAACTGTGTACAAAGGTAATAATTGTTTTCGTTTCGAAATTCGAGGTTCTGAAGCAGACGATCAGATGCTAGTCATGAAAGCTAGCGGTTACAAACAACAAGATAGATAAGAACCGTTCAGTAAATAAGATATCCGTTCTTAGAACTGCTCTCCTTCAGTCAATTTGTTTAGTGTTTCTCTTGTATTAAAAAAATAAAAATTTCCTAGATTAAATATTTTTATCTATCTTATTTACATTTTGATACTTTTTATTTTATTTTTATATGCTAATTCTTCTCTGTTGCTAAGTTCTAAATGAATATCAAACTTTCTCATAGGTTCTTCGAGTTTACCAATCAGAAAGCCTTCTGATTATGGAATTCTTCGGAGCCTAGACGTTATTTCTAGAATGCAATAAGGGAAAGGGAAAAAAAAGTAGAATTGTCCATGATCTGTTGGTCGATTGTATTATTATCTACATTCAAAAATAAAGATATTGAAACCTGTTGATCCTAATGCTTCTTTTCAGAATCTGTTAAATGTGGGTGAAAATGCCGAGATTGCATGGAAAAGAATTATAAATTTCTTCATCCCTTGCCGTCGCATTAAATTTGTTTTCTGTCTCAAACTTGTTCACGCTTTTGCCGCCCTTTCTTGTTATTTACTGCTCCTTAAAAAAAGTTTTTTTCCGTAATTTTTTCTTGTTTTGTTGTTATTTTGCTTGATGCAACATTAGTAACAATTATGATTCACTTTCTAGAAATTTGCTGTTAAGTTTTAAGACTGTGCAGTTCAAAATAGATTTTCAAAAATATGTCATGCCACAGTTTCCCCTCTCAACTGAATTTTTCTACAAAAATAATTTATCTACAAAAGTCGTTCTTGTAATATAAAAAAGATTCATGAAAGAAAAATTACAAAAAGGCTTTAGTGCGTCAGCTCGATTTGTTTTTCATTTTAATATCAACTTGTTTTACAATATACACCACCTCCGAAAAAAGAGAAATATCAAATATAATTCAAATTAAACAAACAACTCATAAGATAAAACAGATCGATGTAATCAAGTATTCATTTCAAAATATTTCAACAGTTCTAAACGCTTCTTGAGGTCAAAGTTCTACCAAGATTATCAATGATGTCATCTTTGCTGTTAAAGCTGTATCTTTCTTGACATCATTATCTCTATCCACTGACGATCTTACCTTTAGAGGATAAATCCATTTCATGAGAAGCATTACACCGTTTGATGTTTTGAACAGCCACATTGCTCGAATCGCTTAATTTTTACCCGGATTAAATTCAAAAACTTTATTCATTATACCACATAATCTCTTCTTAGAATCGCTTTCAATTAAAAAAATATCTCCTGACATTAATTTTTTTTTTTCATTATTACGTGGTTGCAATAAAATACCCAGGTATTCAAAAAAAGACCGTTTCTTAAGTGTTGCCTGACACTTTTTGTAGATGCTTCAAACACCTTGTAACATCAAATTCGATATCCCTACAGCGGAAACACCTTGTATGAATACTGACAGGAAGATAAGAGGAATGAGTTCATTAGTCTTCAGATTAATATGTACGAAATCTTTTGAGTTGATGACTGCTTCATGATCACATAAAGATATCAGCCATTTCTTCATAATACAAACATATTCAAAATTCGGTTCTAGTGTAGATTTGGGTATTTCTTCGAGTGACGACAAATTTCAGCGATAAAGCACTACTTCTGGTTTCCATAATGTTTTGTTTTCATTGATTTTGCTGTTGGATTACCGACTGAAAATCCTCTTGCCGTCAAAAAAATCTCCAAAAAATCAAAGGGCACCCAATTGTAAACTTTTACCCGAAATTCTACTAAGAAATTTCTTGATAGCTTATAATGAAGCGAAGTCATATCACTGACTCTCCGACCCGCCCGAAGGCACACGGATAACGAAAACTGAATGACCAGACCGCCGCAATAGCAAAACTGGTGGGTGGTGGTGGGAACTGTGGTTGAGTTATTAGGGTAATTACTGGCCATGGTACAACCCTTCCCGAAATACGTCCCGTCATCGATGAAAGGAGCCAGATCCCCACCATTTTGTGTACCCTCGAGGGTGGCTAGATCCAACCAGCATACCGGAAGCATCTCATCTTTATTTCGAGATGCCACCTCCCGGGGGTTATATTTAAGCGAATATATTCACTTGTCATATCATCAGTTTTTCTGCCATGTGGGGTGCAAACTATAAGCTTAATGGGCGACAATTTCATCAGATGCTGACAATCTATCCATTATTTAACATCCGACACATTGATTTTTCAGTAGACTGGCCAAAAATAGTTGACAATATGTGATATCTTGTCACCATGTTGATTTTCCTGTCAAATGGGAGCTTATGCTGAATGGTCGATAATTTAATCAGTTGTCCGACAGTTCTGTCGACTTAACGAAATCGACATCCTTTGCATTGATGTCTTACTTAACTGATCAAAAATAGTTAACGACATCTTATATCCTTGCGGTCCCGTGGCAGTTATTTTGCCAAATGTAATCATTTTGTTTAAATCCTTACTCATATATTTGGGCAATTTATAATTTATTAATTTGAAAATGGGTTTTAATTATCATATTCATTAATAATCCAATTTGCTACACCACTATGGCGAAACACTAAAGACTTTAGCACACAAAACTCTCAATTTCTCGCCAACGGGAAGGGGCACCCAGAGATTGATGGAGAAGGACAATTGTTTCTCACTATTCTTGCCGTTTCTGGAGATGTGGAGAGTCTACGATCCTTTGATCAAACCCTGTTATTGTATTTTACCTCTACACTTTAAATAAATAGAATTAGAGTTTTTCTTTTACAATAACATTTCATTTTTAAATAAAATTAAGTATTTCATTTATTGGTTGCATAAGGTTCAGTGGCACAAGATTTAGAATATTATTTTTGTGATGCTTCATTTATCGGAATTTGCACAACATTAATAAGAATAGTTTTGAAATGCACAAAATTAATGTACTACAATTTTAAATCCTTGTTGGATCTATGGCAATGGGCATTTCTTAGTCCTATAAGAAATGTATAATTTTTTTTAAAGATAATGCCCCATTTGTTTTCTTTGATATGTACAAAAAGACATACTCAAATGTCCTTCGCAGATTCGTTTTAAATATAACAATTCATTAAAAAAAATAAAAGTATTGGTTTAATTTTTTTATGCCAAAATCATGTCTTATTCTTTTTTACACTGAATTTAGACAATTTTCTTGAAAGTTAGTGCACATGCACTTTTAGAATAAGTGGTGGATTTGGTATTTTGTAGTACTAGGCAGTATACATTATAAGACTCTTATTCATTTTAAGGGTCCAGGTTTACTTGGCGATTTTCAGATTACATCTGAATCACCAAGCTCCATCTTTATTTATAATAAAGATGAATATGGGTTTGTGAGTGAATGTGTGTTGATGTTCTAAAGTTCATTTGGAATAGAGTTACCGAAGTTGGTATATATATTTTAGAGGCCAGGAATGTACACCTCAGCGTATACCTTTTAAAACTTTGACATAGAATTAATCAAAATTGTGGCATTTTTCCATGATAAATTCTGAAACTATTACAGAACAAAAATAAAACTTACATAACCATACAAAATTCAAGAAATTACTTTTTCAATGATATCAAGTTTTTTTTGCCATATAATTTTTTTTCTATATTTACACATTTTTTTAAGGAAATATTTTAAGTATATTTTTCAATGAAAATACAAAGATACGTGAGAATATCAAACCTATTGGGTATAATATACAGAAACATAAAAATTTTGGAAGAACACCTAAATTATTGATAAAATTCACTAAAGTTGCAAATATTTATATTTTATACTAAATACTTATTAATGAAAGCATTTAATTATTACAATAGATAATAAGGAAATAATAGAGAGTAAGCAAATATTAAAAATTACTATTTTAAAAGTCCTGCCAAGTAGAAAATAACTTAACCAGTTTAATTAACTTCAATAATGATTTTAATAATTGAAAGTAAACATACATCATATTTCTCAATTGATAATTCATAGAATATGCATTTTATACAGCTTTATTTGATAGACAACTAGGTAAACAATATATATATTTTTTTAATTGAACTGGCTTGTACTATCCTTCTTCTGCTCATCCACACTAGGCAACTGTTTAACTGGAAATTATCAACTGTCTAAGAAGGCACACTATATCCTGTATACATATAAATTGCTAACAATGAAATTTATATGTATACAGGAAGCTATTAGAAGCACTAAATTTATCTCTTAATAACAGAGATTTGCTATTTAAATTTCGTTGTAAAGTAATTGAGCCCTATGAAATATTTATTGAATACTACTACCTTTTGCAACCACTTTGAATATTAATTCTACAGAATTAATATTCACAGTGTAGGGACTTTATTTTCATTAAAATCCTTAGAGAATAATTTAATGTTCATGACTTCTCCAAGAAAATAGTTTAAAGCACCAAACAGATATCAAGACCATGTTATTTAAATATCCGTACACCTGTTCTGTTCTGATAATTTATCTTCTAAATTTAGTATAATTCTTATTCTTCATGTAAACTACATACATAATAAAAAGAATTCCTATTTCAATTTTCGACAACAGAAGAAAATCTTATGATTAAATATTTGATGAAGCAATGTAAGGAATTTGAATTTCAGCCCAATAATGATCTCTATTATAGAAAATTATGAAAAAAAAAAATTAAAAAATTGTCAAAATACAAAAAAAAAAAAAATCAGCATGACAACTAAGCTGGTATAAATTAAAAATAATTGTTAAAAGGTCTAAAAATTAATTTTCAGCAATAATATTTTCAAGAGTTGTTATGGAAAAGCCAACATTTTGAAACAATGAAATGATGACTGAAAAATGAAATCAAACAATAAAAACGATTTGAAATTTAGTGGGAAATGTAATCAAGTCTAAAAAAATTAATAAAAAAACATTTTCTAAAAATTACCAAAATAAAGGAAAAATTTACATGGCTATTAAATTCATATGATAAAAAACAATTTTGTACTGAAATTATCCTTGAAAGAGGCCAGTATTTTATTTAATTTTTAATTAATTAAGCTTTAAAAAAGCTACTTTGAAGTGCACATTACAACCTTTAAATTATATCTGCAATAGATTTGGTAATTTATGTGAAACAGTCTATATTATAAAATACCAATACATACATACAGTCTTTTTTTTATTATTGGTGAATATGCATGTGTATGTATTGGTTGTCCTATGCTCTTAAAGCACACACAAAACATCTACAAATATGGTTTTATCTAAATAATCATTGTTGCTTTCAATTTTAATGAAATCACATGTAAATTTATTGGGTATTAAAAATTTCAGATATATCAACTATTATAGTGTATTGAACTTTAATGTTCATTTTTATATATTATTACTATACATACATGTACGAACAAAACTGTTTCAGAAAGAATTAAATGGAACTTTAACCAAGATTTGTATTAATTTCAATTTGAGACATTTGACCAAAAGAGGAAAAATACAGATACACAATTTCAAAAGATAATTCAAATTATTCTTATTTTTATATAATGCTATTTCTGCTTTTTTTGCATACAAACTATATAAAAATAAAATCTGACTTCAAAATTTTGATGAATTTCCACATTTTAGATCTACTTGAGTTGTAAAAACTTACTGTGGGGATCACACCTGCCTATGAGTTAGATAACTCAAAAATGAATTCAGCTAACAGAATGAAATTTCTTAAGAGGTCATAGTATCTAATTTGTAGATTTCTGTCAAACTTTGGATGAAATGTATTTAATGGATGTCTGTTTATAAGTTTTCATATATATAAATATAACTCATTAAAAAATAGATCTAAATGAATAAAATTTATTTAATTTCATCATGAGAAATGTGTATTAAATTTTGGATCAAATCTGCTAATGGAGACACTATCATGTACACTCAAATATGGAGATGATCTGCATATTTGAGAGTATATGAACACGCTAACTCAACAATACAACAGATTAGTTAAATGAAGTTTGGTATGCCATTTTACTATGAAAATCGTAGGTTTGTATTGAAATTTGGTTTCAATTAATTAAAAAGGAAGCATCGGAAGCTTACACAAAGTTTTCTTCGTTATACAATGATTAACACAAAATATCGTATATTGAGTGATAACACATGGAAATTGGGTGGAGGAAGAAATTGTACTTGTAGATCTTGTCATGATCTTTCAGGGCTGATTCCTTTATTTGACACCACATAATACATTCAGGAGATTCACATGGAGAACTGAAAGGAAAGTCTTCCTAAAAGTCTAAAATAAAAGTCAATAAAAAAGACGAAAATAAACCATATCAAGTGTACATCCAAAATTCTGGTGATATATTCTGAAAGTAACATTAATTTTTATTCCTCATCAACAACAACAAAAATATGTTGCTCCATATTATATGTAAAATAAATTTCTAAAAATTAATTAAAACAAAAGAAACAAACTGTATAATAAAGAAATTTTTCTGCAAAAAGCTAATTTTTTAAATCTTAAAACAGTGTTAAAATTTTTATTTTTTGTGAGATAATATTTTTAGAAGACATTGTGGGAAAATGTCAAAATCTTAAATACTAATTTTTAAAATAGTTTGTACATTTACTCAATTATTTTTTAAATTTTGAAAAGTTAAAGGAAAACTGCACAAAAAAGTCATTCGTATTATTAAAAAGGTGAAATTTTTAGAATTTATAAAATTATTTTTTATAGAATGATTTATTCTCAATTTTCTGTGAAAAGATAGCAAAATTTCATTTAATTTCTAATTAAATGAAAATTTAATTACATTTTACACTTTAAAAAGTGAGAATATCTTAAGTAATAAATGTTCAAAAGTTTTGCTGAATTTCGTTCAATTGTTTAGAAACATATGGTACTTATATATAGCAAATAGCCACAATGACTTATATTAAGACTGAAGATTATTGCCGTTTAGATATTGGAAATATAAATGACAAAAATAATATATGATCATTGATATAATTTAAGTTTTAATTACAGCATAAAGATAACATTATATTGCATCATAAAGATATTATTCAGACATTAAAAAGACATTATTTTGCAAGATATATTCAGAAGTAAAAGAACATATCTAAAATTTGATAATATATACATACAACATAAAATGAATTACAACATTCAGCAGTATCTTCTTTCTTTTTTCTTGTAATAGGCATATGTAATGGTGTAATTCTTTCATATGATTCAAAGGAAATATGAATAGGAAATTAAGGTAATGAACAAAAATTTATTTAATTAATTAGAATACAATGTAAACTGAATTTTTTAAAGATAAAATTTTGCATAAAACAGACTAGTTACATTTATAAACAGAAGAAAGCATATATTATAAAAATTAATATAAATAAAAGAATCTTCAATACATTCACTCATTTGGATTTTGCACAACAATCATCATATATTCTTTATCTATAAGAGAATAAAGGTCAATAAATCATTAATGATATTTTAAAATACAATCAAAATATGTCATTAAAAGTAAAAACATCAATAATTAAATACTTTTGATTGACTTTTCTTCAAATCATTCTGTATAAATTATTAAAGCAGTATCAAAATATTCCACAATTATCCAGTTGAATTTATTTAAAAAACCATGTAATTTAGGAAAAGGTTTTATTTTAAAATATTGAAATATTATACATTAAGAATTCTCAAGAGTAAAAATACTAAATACTCATTATTAAAAATTAAATCCATATGAACTTAAAAAGATTTATAAAATCATTTATTGAAATTAAGAATTTACTGCAAAGAAATTTCCAATCAGTTCTAAGAGACCTTGAATGAATTTAAAATATAGTGAGTACTTCTATAATCAAGCAACAAATACAGTTTATTATCATTCTAAAATATTCTTTAATTTTATAATGGATTTACAGTATTTAGCAATTATAAATAAACAATAATAAACTAAAGGAAAAAAAGAATGTTAATGTATTTAAACTAGCTTTTTAAATAAGAAAAATAAAATACTTACCTGGTGCAATTAATATTTCATTCTTTTTAGATCGAACTCGCAGAAAAGTAAGCTCATTAGTATTATCCAATTCTTTCACAGTTTGTCGAGCTTTGTCTAAAAGATGGGTAATCAAGCCAGCATATTCAATAGTTGAATTATTATCCATTGTTGATTTAATAGGGATGCCTTGAGAGAAATTTAATAAGAATAATAGAAGATAGACAATACACAAAATGTAGATAAAGAGAGAGAGAGAGTGATTTTGAAATTTTACATATCTTTCATGAAATAACTTCAACTTAAAATAAATTCATAAACAAAATTTCAAATTTATATTTATTTAAATGTTTACTGCAATATCAAAATGATTTTTAATTAGCAACATTAAATTCAGTTCTAAATTCATGCAAATACATAAAAATTAGAAAATAATTATTATGCTAATAAATGCCAAATTAAATATTTTTTTCATTATTTGGCTTCTTTCTTGACATAGGAAGTTTTTATAGAAATTATTATTCGCTTATCAGACTAAATATTTTAATCACAAGTATATATTTTACTTATTAAGAAAATAAAGTTTAGTGATATTAGCAAAAAATTTCAATATAATTAATCGCTATTTTCTATACAAAATGAAACAGTTTGTTTTTTTTTGAAATGTAAGAAAATAAATAAGGAATTATTCATCAACTCAACAAGTCAAATTTATAATGCGGTCACTAAAATTATAAAATGATTACTTTCTTAATGATACATAATTCATTAACAGTTCTTAAAAAATGAATTTTTAATGCAAAAGAAATGAAATATTTAATTTAATACATAACACAGTTCATACCATCTGTATTCAAAACAATGATACCCATTACACCTTTGTGAGACTGAATTCTTTTAAAAGTTTCATCTATCTCAGTCTGAAAAGAAACACACATCAAATATATTCAAAACAAGAAATTTATATCATTCAGATTTTATTAGCATTTATACAACATTTCCAAGAAAAATGACATGGGCAATATTCTTGTCAACATGCCAGAAAATAGAGAGAAAAATTTCTTACTTTCAGGAATAAAATTAATTTTTTGAAAAATGACTGAAATGTAAGTAAATCTACAAGGTCAATGTTTTGTATTGCAAGTAAACCTTTAATACAGCAGTTTAAAACAAATGTTTAAAATCATAGCTTCTTTCTTAAAAATTAAAAAAATATATACATAACAATTTCTTAAAATCATTTAGTATTAGTAATAATAAAAACATAAAATATATACTGGATCATATTTTTGAATGATAAAATAGTGCCCTTAAGAATGATTAGTAATTTTCATTTCATCTACTCTTATTTCACTATTAAATGACATCATAAACTGCATATACAATCATATAAATAAATTTTCTAAAATATCTGGTTATAATTTTAGAGTTATATTGAAGCACAGTCACAAAAATAAAAAAATTTCATTTAAATCTACAAAAGATATCAAACATCTAGCATATCTGAATTTACTACTGAATGTTTATTGCAAATGCCATTTAAATTATATCAAGTAGGAAGAAATATTAAAAATGGGCTTGTATTAAATACATTGATTATTAGCCTGTATGATCCTTTTGATTAAAAATTTGAATTAGATGTACTATCTAATCATTTAGCTTTATAATGGAAACTGTTTTTCTTAACTATGTGAATTCTGTATGATATATGACTTTCTTTACAGCATTAGCCAACGTATTTCTGAATTTTATTCAGCAGATGACATCCTCACATTTACAGAAGCAATAAATGGAAGTGGAGAACATAGAGGTCATTTTGACTTCACGAGAATTTATAATTATTGTCATTATTAATAAAAATGACATGTACTGTTGACAAAAAAAATTAATAACAAGAAATGATGACTTACTGCCATATCGAAAAGTATATAGTAATTTCTTGATGAAATTATTGAAAACTTAGTTACTTAATAACTGTGCTTTATGCAAGATCAAGCCTATAGACTTTAAAAACACTAATCGCTATTCAACCTGTGACCATGGATACCAAAACTTGGAGAACAGCGAATCAAAATTAAGACCGTCACGGTTTTAATTGTACAACCCAATTTAGAAAAAAGGAAGGGATAAACATTCACTCTTTCGTAATTATTAAGCAGTTTGTTTCACTGTACACTTCCAGATAAAATTTAATTATAAAATTTTTTAAAACTTTTATGCATTTTTCTATTAAAATTCTGGATGTATTTAATGCATTTTTATAATCACATGATTTGGTGTGCAGATTTGTAATAGGCATGCGCAGTAAGTAAACATACATTGGGAGTTCTCCGTTGCGAGTGAAGTGTACGTTCTTTTAAATTATTAAAAAATTATTTTCCAAAATGCATGAAATACTCTTTAATGTCGATAATGGTTATTTGGAAGGTTTAATTCGAGGATTTAAGTGCGGAATTCTCAAAGTGGCTGATTATCACAATCTTGTACAATGCGAAACTTTGGAAGGTAAATATACAAGATTTTTGCTATTTATGTTTGAATTTTAGTTAGACTGTATATAACCAATGAATTTTCGTGTAATAAAATTTTAAATATTTTCAAATTCTATAACTTTGCAATTTTTTAAGCTATTTTTCTTAAGCTGTATTTAATTCCAAAACACTTGGCGTTATAAATTTTTAATTTGTTTTCGATTGAGAAATGTGAACTTTTTTGTGTGTGTGGTGTGTGTTTAATTCATCAGTGCTCATAGAAATATAAACATTGCTTTTTAACTTTTAGATCTGAAGGTCCATCTGCAGAGCACAGACTATGGCAATTTTCTTGCTAATGAACCAAGTCCTTTAACTGTCAGTATCATAGAAGATAAACTGAGAGAAAAGCTAGTCACTGAATTTATCCACATCAGAAATCAAGCAGTAGAACCTTTATCAACTTTTCTGGATTACATTACGTGAGAAATTTTTCAGATTTTTCTTCTACTTCTTTTGTGATTAGATATTATAATGTTGATTAGTTCTTGAACTATTTCAGTGATAAAAATCTGATTTAAATGCTGTTTCTATTCAAAAAATGAATTTTCAATATTTGTATTGGCCCAAACCATGATATTTATATTTGTTTCTGGTATTATTATTGTAAAAAGTTTTGTTGAGATGATCATGCTTTTTTACATAACTAATATAAAGTTTATAAAAGATCATTGCAAAGCAAAATATATTTAAAAGATGTGTATTTCAATTGGTTTAGTCACTGGGGAAGATGGATCACAATGTCACATATTTATTTTCTGTTGTGGTATCAAAATATGCTGTTGTCAAGCAAATTTCTTAAAGTGGTCTTTGATCCTTTACATTCATATTGCATATTATTAAAGTTAAAAAGAATAACATTTATTTCCAACATTTTATCTTTTTATGAGTGATAGATATACTGATTTTGTGCCCCATTTTTTGAATTAATGTTACTTTATAGTAGCAATTATTATCTTAAAAAAACTAATTTTTATTAAATTGTATTTGAATTGAAATATGCAGATATCAGGCAATTCCTTAAACAGGTTTAAAATAAAATACTGCATTTGATAAATTTAAGAGTAATTGAATAGCATTAAATATGAGGAGAAATTTAGAAACTAGTAGCTACCTGAATTTTTCATGTTCTCTATAAGTTAAACTTATCTTCATTTTTTCCCCTTTTGTTCTATTTCTTATATTTAAATATAAAAAAATCAAGCAAATGCCAATAAAAGACAGTTAAATGTAATCTAAAGAAATATTGTGAACATCCTATTAAATGTATGGAGAAAAAGCTTTTTTAAAAAATTAACCAATTTATGTTTTCATTGATATTTCTAATTAAAAATCTTTAAATGAAAAATGAAAATCTGTTAAAAATAACTAAATTTACTTTATGCAGTATATATATTTATTTCTTTAAAATATGTTAATTTGTATTTTCTCTTATTTATATTTGAAATATGTGTGCTATAACATTGTGCATGGTTTCATATCGTAACACTGTACCCTGTATGACATAGCTTGAAACAAATTATTTATAATTATGTAATGTGAATTTAGATCATTCTTTTAAATCCTAAGAATTGAAATAGTTATTTTATCACTAAAATATTCATTATAAAATGAACACCGCTCATGAATGAAAAGAATTTAATTACATGTATAAAATTTTACTTTTCATTTATAAAAATAAAGATTTACTTATCAAAAAACTAATTAATGATTCAAATTCTCCCCAAATCCATGATTTTTAGAAAACAAGATTGACTAGTTTTTAAATAAATTGGAACTAATGTTGCCATCAATTTAAAATGAAATTCACTACAGTATCCCATGCAACACTATCTGTTGCTTTTCTTTATTCTTTTTAGATATTTTCTTTCTTTTTAGATATTTAAATTTCAATAATTATTTTATATGCATTTTATAGATAATTTTCTTTCATATTTTTACTACTTTTTATACAAGCTTATTATAATGATTGAAACTTCTTGTTTTAATATTTAACCATGTGTTGGTATGCATAGATATCCTCTCATGATTATTGGTTATAAATTTTATTGACGATTTTCTTATTGTAGTATGGATAAATAGTTATTCACTTTAATGCAAAAATATTTGGACATCTACAAGATTTACAATGTGATAATCAGCCATAATTTGATGTAAAAGAAATAAAATTTCATCTGAAGTTGTTGAGTTAAATAATATACTCAGTTAAATATAAAGTCTTAATTTCATTCATTCACGTTTCTTAAATATGCAGCATTTAAATTCATACAATTTAAATATAATTCTTTAAAAGTATATTAAATATATAGAATTGTGATTTCAAAAGCTGAGTTTGATAAAAAAAAAGTTTTATATTTAATTGATCCCAAATTAATTTTAAAAATAAATGTGTTTATCAATTTATGTATAATGGTAATTGCACCAATAGATGAATTATTGAAGCAATCTGTTAATTTTAAAATAAATATTCTGTCATTATGCAAACAGGAATAATAAATTAAAAAGAATATGAAAAATAGGAATGGAAAGTCATTTCTGTTTAAAATATATTGCTTTTATTGCATAGTTTTTTTATTTTGCATTTGTTTTTACTAATATTCCTTTAAATCTTAGAAACTTTTATCTGAATGTTTGAAAGATAGTTAGCTACACTCCTTTTATTTATTTTTTATTAATCTTGTCTAAATCTGAACAATACAGTACCATTATTAATTACATAATTTTAGAATATTGCGATCAGTTGTATTTTTCTTGGCTCATCCAACTCAGTTTTGGAAGAATGATAAATACTGGGAATTTTAGATATTAGTTTTTTTGCATTTTGCTTATCTTTATTATAGTGTCTAATTTTTTGTATTGTGAATATTTGTGATATAAATAATATCATGATAATATATGAAATGAAAATATCCTGTAATATATGAAAAAAGAAGCTGTGATAATTGGCAATTAACAAGATTAACAATTAATTAGATTATATTTAGCATTGTTATACTTTATTAAATTAGCCTGATTTTAATTTTATTGTAAGCAAAATAAAAATGTATTTACTTGAAAAGAACCTTTCAACATTAGTAATCAATTTCTAATACATTATAACTCTAAACTGAACACAAAGATTGTTTAAATTCAAGAAATTATATCTATAGCATTGAAATGTGTAGAAAGATATATATCATTCACAAGTGGCTTATATACTCTTAGCATTCTAAATAATGTATGTTTGAATTGTCATTGACTGTACTTGCAGATAATATAAAAAATGTCATGACAAATTTTTATCACTTTCTATTTTAAATAATTTTTTTATTATATTTGTAAAAGTAGAAAATTTAAGTCATTGTACAAATAATTTTAAAGCTCATTTGTCTCTAAGAAGTTTATTAATCTGTTTTGAGCAAGATTGTGCAATTTATTTAATCTCTTTTCTGTAACCACTGTTCATTCAATATTCTTGAATTTCTGACTTTCTTTATTATACATGCTTAAATATTTTCTATTAATTTAACTAGATGAAAGAAGCATTCAACTATACTGTAATTGTTATTTATAGCTCTTAATTATTAACTATTTTAAATATTTGCATCTAACCACCTTTTTCAAACCAGCTTATGTATCTGAATTCTTATTGGCTTTCTTGCCGGTTAAACTCTTAATACTAAATGTATTTGTTTAAATTTTTCATAGTTATTTGATAAAATTAAAAAAAACATTTAATGAGATTGGTGTGCAACAAAATTTTGCCTGTGAAAATTAAAAATTGTATATATTAGGAAATAAAAAAGTGAAAATCCTGCTTTGGAGTTAATGCCCCAAGAAAACATTTATTTTATTTTAATTATGACATTGTAAAAGCATGAAAATAAATAGTTTAATAAAACAATGAAATAACTGAATTCCATTATTACAATGAATTCATTATTATAAATGATATATCAAGATAATGTTTTTAAATTAGTGAAAAAACTGTATAAAAATGAAATTCATGTTATTAAAAAGAAGTTTTAATATAGCATACAAATCATTTTGGTAAAATTTTTTATCAGAAGATATAGTTAAAAAAAATACCAAAAGAAAAACACACACTTTTATTTGCTATTTATATTTTTAAAAAGTTGAAAGTTACCTTCTTGTATATATATATTTATATATATATATAGAAAAAAATAAAGTTAGCTTTCTTTTTTCTTGAAAAATGGGATTTTATTACTAGCTTTATTTTAAAACATTGCATATATGTATATTTCAGATACAGCTACATGATTGATAATATTATCTTGCTTATAACTGGAACTCTTCATCAACGACCCATTTCGGAGCTAATCCCAAAATGTCATCCTTTGGGAAGTTTTGATCAAATGGAAGCCATTCATATTGCTTCTACTCCTGCTGAATTATATAATGCAGTTCTTGTGGATACACCATTAGGTACTTTTATGTGTGGATGTCACACTTTTACAGCTTATTTGCAAATCCTTCGATCCAAATTTAGTATTTTTTTATTTTAATGTGGAACTTTCTTTAGTTGTCACTCTCTATAAAATTAATGATGCATTTTCACAGTATATTTATAACTAAATATAAGTGTTTTTTGTAGTTGACTTTTAAAAATTAAAATTGATAACAAATGGTGAGAAATCTATCTTTTGTAAATTTCATATACAAATCTTGTGAATATATTTCCATTCCTTAAAAAAAAAAAAAAAAATGAGAATTTTATCTGGAATGCTATGTTTGCTGAAATGGCAACGAGAATATTTATTATCCCCTGGGAATTTTTGAAATTGACATTCTATTTTAGTGAAGATAGAAATTCTGAATCTGCATCAGAAAATGAATACCTGATAATTTATAATAAAGGCATTGTTTAAAAAAATCTGATTAAATTCTTTTTCAATGTTTGTTAGATAATATACTGTTTTCTTATTTTTTTCCCCACCCTCTTGATTTTTTAACAATAGGTGAGCTGCTTTGTTGTTGTATCATGTAGTATAATATTAACCCTTTCTAGGGCCGTGGGAAGTATGCTTCCCACCAAATTTATCAATCTTTGTATGAAATTATGTAGTTTGGCATAAGTTCTGACAATTTTTTTTAGAAAGACAGAAATTTAGATGCTTCAGTTCTTTATCTCAATCAAAATTATGTGTCTTGATTTGTTACTTAATTATTAGTTAGCCAAATTCATTAATTATCAATTTAAATTTATCTAATAAGCTAAATGAATCCCTTTTCTTATTCTAATTTCAAGCCTAAAAATATTTTAACATAATATGACTAGAAAAAAAATGGCCCTTTAAAGAGTTAATTTTCCTCATTTTTTAATTTTTTTTATACAAGTTAGTGTTTATTTATTAAAAGGTGTTTTAAGCCTTCAAAATATATCAGCATTTTCTCCTTAACATATTAGGAGGAAAATTCTGTGCTAAAGGCAGTAATTTGGGGATGTAAGATAGCAATATTGGGTAGTTTTATATACAATCTAATGTCTGCCACTCGGATAGAAATGTAATATTTCATGGTACCATTTATGCTAGGTTACTTAAATTTGTTAGGGATAGTTTTATTATACACATAGAAATATATTTAAAGTTACGATTTTCTATCTTGATAAAATCTCATCTTGACTAACATATGTCATGCATTATCAAAATGATAGTGTTTTAGTTCATGTTAAAATGTTGAAAATATATATTATAATACTTTTTTTTCTTATAAATTGCTGGATAATATTTCAAGTTTTAAAAAAGTACTACACCAGAAGCCTATTTATTTTAACTAAGGAGTGATAGTCAATGCTTGAGTACAACTTTATTCAAACTTAGGCATATCAGTCATTATTTGAATTCATTAAATTACTTACAATAATCACTTCATTGTTTGAAATCAAAAAAATACCCTCATCTGAAATATCAATTTCAATTGTTTTTCATTTATTATAAATTTTTAATTTAATGCCTAGCAACTGTACTTATTTTATTTTGAAATATAGTGACATTAACGAAATGAATTGTATTAATCTTTATTGTGATAATCATATGACTGCTAATAAGAAGTGATAATAAGTCTGCAATAGTTTTGAAATTCCAAGTGAAAGGATTTATATGTTTTTATAATTTCAACAGTTTGGTGATCAAGTTGACTGCTAATAATTAACATAAATATTTAAATTAAATATTTTTCATTATACTTATTATAAAATAACAAATTTATTCAATTTAAACCAAAAAGTTTGATATATATTTTGCATTACTTTTTCTTATATTTTAATTTATTGCAATTTACAGCTCCATTTTTCGAAGACTGTATTTCTGAACAAGATTTAGATGAAATGAATATTGAAATAATTAGAAATACCCTGTACAAGGTATGAAATAATTTTTTTCAAATGTGTATAATATATTGTTTATTTACCTACTATCCTAAGCACATTGCAGATGTCTGATAATAGAAGATATATTCATCAATATTTAAGATATATTCAATGTTTTGTATTTATAAAATCTTTCTTTTGTAAAAAAAAAAATCTTATATTGTTTGAATTCTGTATTTATTTTAAGTATCTTCTTGTTTGAGTCTGTGTTATTTTTGAACCTTGACTTGTTATCTAAAAAGTGTTTTTGCTATATCTAATTATTTTTTATATTTCCTTTTTTTCATATCTAAAATTTGTTCTTAATTCACCATACACAGCAACCATATGCTGCTAGTATGCATTTATTAATTTTCACAAGTTGTAGTATTGAATTGTTGTGCTTTTTTTCATTCCTGCATCTTTCATCACTAGCATGAGGCTAGTGATCAGATCCAGTTGGAAGCAATAATTCATCATAAGTATACTGATAAAAATGATTGTGTATCAGCATTTATGCTTGGTGGCAGCTAAAGTTGAGGGACCATTTGGTCTTCAGAGATTTAGGATTTGTTGAATGGGCATTCATATTTGAGTTTCTAAAATAAAGGCAGGAGAAAAAGAATATTTGAAAGATCAAAATTGTAGTCTGTGATTTATTTCATCATAAAATACTTTACATGCAGGTTTTGAATAAACTTTTTTTTTTGGTAAATTATTTAGGTTAAGAAACAGATGCATTCATAATATTAGAAACTTATTTCTTTATTTCTGTTAAGTTTCAAGTTTAGAATTTATAAATTATTGGATCAAATCCTGTCTCCCCTATTTCTTTTCAATTGAGTGGCTATTTGTTGATTATCTTTTTAACCTTCTAAAATAGTTTCTTTTTTCTTCCTTTTGACAGGCTTATCTTGAATCCTTCTATAATTTCTGTAAAGAATTGGGTGGTATCACAGCTGAAGTTATGTGTGAAATCTTAGCAGTAAGTATGATTTTCATATTAATTTGTATTTATATTTCAACTTTTAAATTGTCTTGTGAGTTAGGAATTATGTAATAAAATCTATTAGTTCATTTTTATTCTAAACTAAAACTTGCATAACATTGCTTCTGATATGATAAAATGTCTGCAAAATCAAAAGCATAAATTATTTCTTTTCATTTTTCCATTATCTCAGTATTTTTGTAAGAACCTCAATTGTATATAGTGCAGCAATAAACATTGCATTCAATGAATTTTTTTCATCAGATTTTGTTGATATCTGCAATTAGTTGTAAAAAGTACAAAATAAATTAAATCTTGTGATTCAAAATTGAATAAGGGGGGAAAGCAATTTTTTTCAGTCAAATAGAATTTGTAAATTAAATTATATGTATTTTCCCCACACATCCAAAGAATATATCTTTTGAAAAATATCTGCCAAAGCGTGATCTATAAAATTCAATAGTATCAACAATGATCTCATTTTGTTCATCATAAAGGATCAAGCTTCTGGTTTTCTGTAGATTTTAGATGCAAAAATAAAATAGCATAATATAATTTATTTAAAGAAAAATATTTTCATTCATTGAATAAACCTTTTGTCATATAAACATTAATCATATATTCTACTACATTGTTTTGTATGCATATTAAAAAAAATTTCTTCAAAGAAGTTGAATTTTTCATAGGGTGAATTTTAAATAAAAAAATCATAATAATAAAATATAAAGTTAAGAAAGTGACATAAAAGATCATAATAAATTAGCAGTTTATTGTAGTAATTTACATGCCCGTATAAAACAGAAAATGATTGATAATAAAGTTGCATTTAAAAGTTTTCTATAACATGATTTTCCAATTTTTGGTTTATAATGTTCTGGTGATTCTGCCATAATATGATGATCCAGACTTAAGACTATATTCTGTTGCATTTGAATCTTGTCATCATCAATCAGAAAGTACACAATCACTTCAAAAGTGGATCTTAAATCAAATTTACCTATCTTGTGAGAATAAATTTATTTGTATTTATTTCTTTTGATTTTTTAAAATTTGGCTTGCCTAAATCTGCAAAAATATAATTTTCTCTCAGTGGATTATCCACATAATGATGAACTCATCAACAAACAATTAATTAAAAATCAATTAAATACATCTTTCTACAATCTTTCTTGTTTTAAATTTAAGAGAAATTTTTGATTAATCACTTTAAAAAATTTGGGAAAGCTAACGCAATTATAATGTTGGATGTTGGTATTTTAGCTTCAATTCCTAAGATATTTCAGAAGGAATGACTAATTAAAAAATTCACAAAATTTAGTGAATTATGTTGGTCTTAATTTTTTGCAAAACAAATTTCTTTACATAGACACATTTTGTTGTCTTGAATGGTGCATTTTTTCCCCTCTACAGTCATTAGAAGCAAATATATACAAAAAAAAATAATCAAAAACAAAGTGAGTTTTTAAAGATTTTTCTACATTAAATTTTAAATTCAGACTTCCATGTGCATGGAATGACCATTATATTGACATCTGAGCCAAGTTTATGACTATAAGTGCGATAGTCTTTCTAGATGCTGCACACACACAAACATTTCCCTTAAAATTAGCTTATTATTTGAAACTCAATTACATTGTTAGTTTATTATTTCATATATACTTAGATGCTTATTATATCATATTTGCTGAATTTGAAACTGATTGTTAGACAATGTAATTGAAATGTCTCTGCAAATGAATAATTCCACAAAAAAAAATCATACAATACATGAAATGTTTTTAGTTTATTAATGCTGCCCCCCTTTTTTTATTGAAATTTTAACTGTGTAATATACTTCATTTAAATAAAAAATTATAGAAATAGAAATTCATTCAATTTAGGAAATTATGTTTACAAAAATTGTAATACATAAAAATACTTTACTTCCTTTTTATTAGATTATGTCTTAAATATCATTTTATGATTATGATTTCTGTTATTACTGGATGCATTAACTTAACTAAAATGTAACAAACTGGAGGCTTGCTATTGGGAAGTGTTAGATGGTTTGTTGATCTTAATTTGCAAATTTAGTATTTTGCTTAAATTTGGTTTAATTTGAATTTCAAATGAAGTATACAATCTCTGTTGCATTTGTATATGTATGCCTTTTTATTTTATTACAAATATATTCTAAAAAGTTGAGCAAATATCATATAGTCTGTATATAATAATTTTGCTTTTTTTTTTTTTTTTTTTTTTTAGATTGTAATTTAGTACCCCTGTAACAATTTCCTGCTCATTATATCTTTAATAGATATTTTTCTATCTATGGTCAACAAATTTCTCTCTGTGAAATGTTAAGTATTAAAAAAAATTCTGTCTTAAATTACTCTCTTTGCTTTTCATTACATATTTGTCATTTCTTTTATTAGTTTGAAGCTGATAGAAGAGCCTTTATTATCACAATTAATTCATTTGGAACGGAACTGACAAAAGAAGATCGAGCGAAGCTGTATCCTCACTGTGGAAAATTGTATCCTGATGGACTTCAGGCTTTAGCTAAAACTGATGAATATGAACATGTTAAAGCTGTAGCTGAATATTATACTGTAAGTTTAAATATGTAGAATTATTATATTTTAAAATGTTTTTTTTTTAGATATTAAAAACTTTAACACTAAAATTAAAATATTTTTTGTTAAAGGAATACCAAATGCTGTTTGAGGGTGCTGGAACAAATCCTGGTGAAAAGACTTTGGAGGATAAATTCTTTGAGCATGAGGTAAGTTTTTGATTAGGTGTAAGAGAAAGATGTAAAAATATCCAAATCTGCATTTTTTTTTCTGTTGAACAATTGATTTTTTTTATTGATTTGTATACATTTATTTGTTCTTTATTATTTTTTATTTCTTGTATATAATTTCTTTGAAGTTCTATTCAGAATTATTTTTCTTCTAGAACTTGTTTTTGGATATAGATGGTGAGATTATATTTCTCTTGCATTGTGTAAAACGTGGAAAATGTTATTAATTGTCTGTGACATTTACTTCGGATTTCAAATATATATCCTTGTAAATTTTTTCAAAACATTAAGGCTAGTGGTGTATAGATTGCTTTATAAATTAAAATCATATCTCTAAATCTATCTTAAGTTGCCTATTTCTTCAGTTGTTTGCCCTTCATCAAAGTAGCCTAGATCTCATAAAAATATGGCTGTATTGATTTGACATACAATAGTACATCCACTTACTAAGAAATTAAATATTGATAACAAAATGGCCTTTGGGGAGAGAGAATAGTCAAGAAGAGTTTTTTAATGATGTGTATAACACAAATTTGATTCTGATTTTATTGAGAATTATTTCATAATTTCTAGAATTTTTTGACATTCAGTACTGTTGCATTTTGTTTTTGGAAGTTATATGTGTAGAAAATTTTTTAAGGCATCTCTTTTTAATATTCTATTCAATTCTGTGTCATTTTATGCATTTCTGTTAATATATCTGTGTTTATCATTTTAATTAAAAATCTTTCAGTGTAATATGATTTATTAATTTTCCCTTCAATAATTGCCTTGAAAAATGTGACTGAAAATTATGCATTTGTAAATAAATTTACTTATTTTCTTTATCACTTTGTAGTTAATAATTTTATATAATGTTAGTATTTCTAAAAAATCCATATGCACTTTGTAATTTGTAATTTAAACTTATGTGCTTTTATTTTTACTTTGTGCTTTATTTGTAATTTAAACTTATGTAATATTTTTTTTCAAATGTGCATAAAGAAATAATTGAATTTTGAATTATAAAAATTAATCTTTAAATAAAAGGCAGGAATGTAAATTAAATCTGTTATTTTCTCTGTTTATTATGTAGTAATAAAAGCAAATAAAAAATTATACAAGATTGTAAATCTCATTAATACTAATTACTTTAACCTAAATTATTTTATTCTAATAGGTGAGACTGAACAGTGGTGCATTCCTTCAACAATTCCATTATGGAGTATTTTATGCATATGTGAAATTGAAAGAGCAAGAGTGCAGAAACATCGTGTGGATTTCAGAGTGTGTTGCCCAGCGTCATAGAGCCAAGATTGATAACTATATCCCTGTCTTTTAATGTGAACAAATGTTCTGCATATTAACCAAGATTTGATGTGTTAACTATCATTCCAGAATGTTGTATTGCATGTGTAGCATTATATTAGTTTGTGAAGATCTTTTGAAAAGCTGTATATTTATTGTTTTCATATCTTAGAAAACTATTGTAAATAATAACACATCCTAAATGTGTATTGGTTGTACAAAGTTTAAAAAATATATAGTGTTTAGTTATATTCTGAAACTTATTTAAAAAAACAGACATTTTTATTATTATTAAAAATTTCTGTGAAGGGAAATTTTATTTTTTGAACAAATCAAGAAAGGCCAGCTCCAAAGATAGCATATCTAATTTTAAATATGCTAATGTGTTTTTGTAAATGATTGTTGTTTTTACATGTTATGGATTTTTTTTATTAGGGTTATAATGAAGTCGTATGGTTGTAATGTTTTTCAATAAGAGAGAATTGTGTGTTTTGTTTTAGAATAACTTTTATTTAAATTTTAAAATGGAATTAAAATATAACTTCAGATTTATCAATATGAGTAGTTTCTTTTGAAGATTTATTTCGTATTATGGGTTAATTGTTTGTATTTTAGACTTTGTAATTATTATTATTATTAATATATATATATATATATATATATATTTTGAACAGTGGTGTAGAGGGTTGTACTGTTCTCAAAAAAGAAAGAAAAAAAATTATAACTAAAATTTGTAAGTTGAAGTTCATTTTGTTGTTGTCATCAAAATTATGTTTATGGTATTATTTGTTAAGTAATATTACTTTGAATGTTAGCAAATCCAAAAGAATAGTATATTTTTCATTAAATTCCACTTTTTTTTTATGGATTGCAATAAAAATTTGTGAAAAAACATTTAGTTTTATCATCTACAGTGAAATAGTATTAATATGAAATATTAAAACTTATTTATATGAACTAGTAATGAAGATAGCTTGATTCTGGATATTATATTTATAAAAAAAATTCCTTTTCAGTGTATTGTGAAATTATTTGGTCATAATTTTTTTTATAAACTAATATTTAAATGGTCTTGATAATTCCCTTCATTAAATAGATACTGATACTAATAATTCTATTAATCCAAAAGTGTTTTTTAATTTAAATATGTATACTTTATGCTTAATTTGTACCTGTCTGTTTTGTTTAAATTTTAAAAGATTTTCTTCAATGAATTTTAATACACATTTCATGAAATTATATTCAGTTTTGAGTTTCAATTGGTGGTTTCTAGTTTGTTTGTTTTTATATATATAACCCTAAAAATATTTATATGTGGTGCTATTGGTTCTTTCTTTTTTCTAAAAGATTGAATAGTTTATTCAATACATATTATAAATATTAAAAGCTCTGAATGTGAAGCTGAATCGTGTTAATTACATTAAAATGGTATCACTTTAAATTTTCAAAAAAATTATTGGGTAAATGTTTTATTACCTGTGAAATATGTTGTTTAAATTATACTTGCAATAAAAAAATTAAAAGAAAAAGGGAATTGTTTCGTTTCTGATAAAATTTTTTATCCTTAAAAAAAGGAGGGCCTACTTAATATTTTTAAAAAAATTACAGAGAATTTAAAAAATTTTGATTTTTTTTTAAAATTTTATATTATTAGAAAACTTATTATTTTATAATTATTTTCTGTATTCTGATTTATTATGATCATTTATGAGTAGGAAATAAAACTGATGCATTAAAAAAATATTTTTATTAAAACATCTTGGAATGTTAGTCCTTAACAACTTTTCAGTTTTTATCTTTGCAATATAATGCATTATTAGTATTAACATTAAAATTGCAGTGATTTGTGAAGCTAAAATGTTCAAATATATATAATATATTATTTGAATTTGGTTAGTTTCCTCTCAAAAAGATTCTAATATATTATTTTAATCTTTTACTTAGGTATTGACACATATACTCTTATCTTGAATTTCTGCTTTCTTATTTAGCATATCAATATAACATTTTACTTTTTTTTATGAATGCAAGTTGTTTTCAATTATAAATATCAGTCTTTTTTTTATTTACTTTCTCGCATATGAAATATATACAGTAAAAATGTTACTGAAAATTAATTTCATCTTCTAAGAGCTTCTCTGAGCATGAAAAGATGAAAATATTTGAAGTGGTATCTGTCGATTTATATATAAAAATAATTTAGAAATTCAAAAAACTCTTTAAAGCATATAGGATAAAATATGATTCTTACATCAAAATTTTAAACTTGTTTCCACTTTTGGTTCTACACATACTGTATTTTTTTTATTCATCTTTTTAGAATAAGACACAAAAATGAGTTATTATGACTCTTTATTTTTTTCTCAATGTTTTGTAGGCTGTTAATTATCTAGACTTGTAATTGTGAAAAAGTGATTGAAAAAAACTTTTCTTTAATTAAAAGCAAAATTTGTCAGAGTACGCATCCTGACCGTAATGTAAGAAATAGGAACTTGACTAATTTATACTTGATAAAGTTCTAGTATTATTGTTATATTTTATAATTCATAGAATTTGTTTAGAAACTAATTAAGGATCTTTTTTTTTAATAAATCTGTCTGTGACCCCTAAAAGACAAGTGGCTCTAAGCAGTTACCTAGTCAGAAATCTGCTACTGAGTATTTTCAACGGAAATTTCTTTGCCCTTGTGAAGAAAAATGAGTCTAATGAAACTACTGACATAAATTATCACCACTCTATATACTTGCAATTATAATCTTTAAAGTTTATTAAGCAATTATGAACATGCAGATTACTCCTGTGGAGGATAATGACCCGTCTTGTTTCTCATTTGACTCTCAAAATTCAGTTGTTTAATATAAAGACTGATTAGTAACAAGTCCATCAGACTAAACTGCTTTTGTGTGTTGCATAACTAACTAACCACCATGTTTCAGACCTCGCTGGGACAGAAAAATAGATTTTAGGAATTATTTCTATTTGTTAACACTCTAGCTCAAAGATGTTTTGAACTAGACAGAGGTGATCTTTATGCCAAAATTTTCAAATTTTGAATGAAATTCATACGCAAGAAGTAAGAGACGATTAATATAAAAACTATAATATAAGTAAGCTTGATTAATATAAAAACTAGAGAAAAATATGTGGTACAGAGTTTTAGCATCTAAAGTATAAATTTGAATCAATCGTCGTGACTGTCTATATTTTCATGTGCATGTAAACGCGATAGTTAAAACAAAAGCAACGATTTAAATAAATGAAATTTGGTATGTGATGTTGTAACCCAAATTGATGTTCTATATTAACCCTTTGAACTCGAATCCCCCGACATTAACCCTTTAACTCGAACTTGAATGGTTACTCGCACCATTCAAGAAGTAGCATAATTTTGGCGGTTTATTTATTTAATTAATTTTTATTGTTAAAAATACCTGCCGAGTAGTAAGAAGATGCAAATTAATTAAACGGGAGAATTCAACTTAAAACAATTATATATATTTATTTTTTGGAGCAATAAACAAGTCTTTGTATCAGGTGAATAATTATATTTCGAATTACTTTTCGGAGTGCAAAGGTTTAATAATCCTACAGGAAAAAAGTTTCTGAATTGCATAATTGATTTTCTTTTCTATATTACAAAGCACAAAATTTTCAAGTCTTGTGTACGAGATTCTGAAATTAAAAATCTACTTGGGAAGCTAGTGACCTTTCCCAATGTCAATAATTTGAGCAGTTTATTTTGAAAATGGGGCAAGTCCAATTTTTCTTATTGCGAGATATTTAAAGGTTTGCGTTTCAATGAATTTAAAAATATTGATAAGTATTAATAGACATATTTTTTGTATTTTATGGTACCATATAATGTAAGTTTGTAATTCAATAGCGTTTACAATGTTGATTAAAAAAAATAAGAGTTTTATTATAACTAAATGGACTTGCCTCACTTTCAAAATTAATGAATTATTGTAAACGTATATTTAATTGGGAAATATTTCGGTTGCATCAGCCTTTTTTTAATAATAAAAACAAAATACTATTCAAATTTTTATAAATATTTAATCATTTCATAAAAAGTGAAACAAAATAAAGAATATTTTTCTAGAATATATAACATAACAAAAAACAATCAGTTTTATTAAGAATTTCAATGAAATTATATATTTTAAGGTTATACCCAGGTATAATTAAATTGAATTTTAGTCAGGATTTAACATTTTAAAATGTTCCTGATGGGCGGGAGGTATATATGGTAATAAATGCATCATATCCTTGTATTTTTCAGATGTAATAAATCTCCTTTTTTTCTTGCATAAAAGATAATTTTATATTTCTAGAATTATTTACCTTCCTCGTTGTGTTGACAAATTGATAATTTTAAATTCAAAATCTCGTTCTATCGAAGTTTTGTTGAACATTTTGTATGGTGCATCCCATGTAAATCTGATCCAACAAATAGTTAATCAATTCACGATTTCTCCATCGGTATTTTTCTTTCTTTTTAAAACCACTTTTTCCAGTGGATTGGGTTGAAAATAAATTTCCATGTTTAATTTCATGTACTAAAAATTTGTTATGTTTTTGACAATTTTGTATTATTTTATAGTAATCCTGGGAAATGTGCAAGGAAGTGGTTTCTAGATTGACTAGTTACTGGATAGTTCCATTCCAAAATCACGATCGTTCGGTAGAAATGAATGTCCTGACAATAAAAATTTGTGATCAATTATATTTATTTCATTGTCACTGGACTGAATAATCGGTAATGTAAATAAACATTATTATTGACACACAAAATTAAAATATACTTTTTATTATTTTTAAAATACTGTACAACCACCGATTTTCAATATCAAAAGTAGATAAATAGAAACACTCTGTATTTCAGACATAATGTCAAACGGCCACATTTGCTTCACCATAGAGCAAGCACCCTGAGCAAAATTTTGCCGTAATATATTCTGTCAAATATAATTTCAGTCTAAGATGGACTTGCACCACTTTCAAAATAAACAGATTTTCAATACTGTTAAGAGCTAAAAATTCCATCTCCCAAATACTAGATTCTGAAATTTTTTTTACTATAATTTTTTACTCGTAAAAAGATTATAACAAGTTTTATCTATAACTGCCACTATCCCCATTTTTTCAAAAATGGACTTCCCCCACTTTCAAAATAAATGGCTCATTTTATGTGGGAGGGGGGAAGGAGTATAACACTTTTATGAAAAAAACATGGGATAAATTTTAAGAAGGGTTATTGTCCAATCATTTTGAATCTGGTTTCACAATAAGTTTTTTGACGTGTTTTGTTTCAAGAAAAAAAGAAAGAATGTCTGAATATGGAACTCAATCTTGATCAATGATAAAACGTTTGATAATGATCAGTTTTGTGCCTGAGATGTTTTCATAAAGCTATATCTGAAGTATAAATCTGGTTTTGTATTTCAGCTTGTTGATTCGTAGACTTGAAAAACATAGTGGCGGAAGTAATGTGTTTTTAAAAATTCCTATTGTTGTTCAGTGTCAACAATGGTTATAAGATTATCTATCAGATGAGCACAGAAATGAGGAAAGAATTTTCCTTTTAAGCGAAATTCTGTTTTGCCTAACGAATGTTTGTTTCTTTTACTCACAGTGATAAATTCGCTGTTCTGACGTGATGGAAACTTTTGAAAACACAATTTCTCAAGAAGAGGAGAAATTTTCTTTTTTGAATTTGCGCAAAGTTCAAAATGCAGATCAGAAAATAAGCAATTAAAAAGGATTTGTTGACTGTTTTGACGACAAAAAAAAATGAAATTAAGAAACCAAATCACACAATAATTTTAAAAACAATTTTTGAGAGCCTTAAATATATACATACAGTCAAATATCGAATTTGAAGGTTAATAATAATAAAAAAAATCAACTTATAGAAATTTCGAAATTTAGCAGATTTTTATCATTAAAAAAAATAAAGTCAGGTATGCACTGTTAGTTTTTCATTGTTAAGTAAAATAAATAAAAATTTTATTCAAAATTTTTAAAGAATTTTTGAAATGTTAATTCGAAACAACTTAGCATGATAAGGCTTTAAGTGTCATTCAACTTTTATTTTAATTTTAAAGTTTACTCTTAACTAAACAGTAGCGATCATATGTACCAAAGAATGATGCATTTAATATCGTTGCAACGTGATAATGTATAAATGTAGTAACTAAGAAAAGATAAATGTTGTTGCATAGCACATTATTTTTTTTTAAATATCATACTTAGAAAAAAAAAGTTTTGAAATAAAGTATTATGAGAAAAGTTGTGTAAAAAAGACTTTTGTGCCATAATATATATCGAAGCTATTGAGGAGAAACATTAAAATTTTGATTAATTTGTAACTACAAAATCTATTGAAAATTTTCAAAAATGATATTCTATTTAGCAGTTATTACACAAGAAGTAATTACGTATTAAATTTGGAATCTTGATCCAATGGTCTGCTTCGAAGAACGTTTTGAATTTTTTTTTCTTTCCACATTTTGCAATTTACAGATAGTAAACTAAGATGTAGATATTTAAAAAATATGAAGCGAATTTTACGGAATTTCCAAAGTTATTTTAAACTACCCGCCTTTTACGACTAGCTGGTTCGCTGGGATTAATGGTCGCTAACATTTTCAATTAACGTAACTTGATATTTATGATTTCTTCAGCAATATAATTTTAAGCTTCAAGTTTTGATAGTCCTACTGTAAAATAGCCAATATTTGATATAAATACTATAATAGTATGTAACTCAAATTATTTTATAAGTGATGTATCGCTTTGTTCATCTTACTCTGCATTTCTTCACTTTTTTTTGTAATCTGCCCTAAAATGCGAACTTAAATTTGAAACGGAATTGATCAAACTATAATTAATACATTTATTATTTTTTTGCTGGAATCAAATTTTAAAATTAAAAAAGAAAACTTTTAAAGTTATGAGTGTAGAAAATAAAATTTTTCAGCCGTGCAGTATTCTGTGTACAACAGAATATTTTTAAAAATTCTGAAAGACATACGATTTTTTTTTTCAGATGAGTCATAAATTTCTCTGAATCATCGTGCAGTTCAATTTTCAATTTTACTTTGAAAAGGATTTAAATGAACATCAATAATAATAATTTATTTTGTATCAGTCAATAAATATACTTTTGAAAAAAAAACTGATTTTATACAATCCATCGTTCTTATATATGGTAAACTATATATAGTAAAATATTCTTAGCACTCTAACCTAAAAAAAATTGTGAACCAATCTTCTAGGATCGTATCTGTTTGAGTTATCTAACGGAAGTTATTGTTATTTCAGGATAATCAACGATTTTATTAATTTAAATCAATCGGATTTGGAGAAATTCCAGCCACTGATTGGGGTATCTATGTCAAGATGGTCAATAAAGTAGTCTAAAATCGTGCGTTTTAATAGAATATTGATATCAGATTTCATACTCAAATCAGTATTTGTTGCAAAAGAGTGAAACTTTTTTTTATTACAGTCTTAAAGTTATTTTATTAAATATGCCTGTTAATAGTTAATATATGCCTGTTAACAGTTAAATATAACTGTTTTCTTCATTTAGACCATTCTTCTAATTAGACATGAATCTTACTAACAGTTCAGAAATTAGTTGCCGAGCCCTGATTAACGTGGATATCCTGTATATATTCAGTCATGTTTGTTTTAAATAACACTGAATTATTAAATTATGACGTAGATGTTTTAAAGGTCATGGAAAGCTTTTTTTTTGCATTTATTTTTCTAGAAAGTATTGTTTCGTATTTATTTTATTTCATATAGACACGCAATAAAAATTAATTTTTTAAAATTTGCAGTGAGAATTAATATTTTTATTTCAACTTTTGTCAGCGTGTTGGTAACCTGCATAAGTATAATGTACTCATGCAGGTTAAATTTTATTTGTATTTTGTGTGATGCGTATCGTAATAAGTTGCGCTTAATATATTAAAATTAATTAAAAATAGAAAAAATAACACAAAATAATATATATATGTGTGTAAGCATAATTTTTGAAGCAGAGTCATGGCCGAAGTCAGAGAAGACTTTGCATTTTTAACTTCGTTTTATTTCCATCCCGGGAGGCATGACTTTTTGTACAAGCAGAAGCGATAAGCCCAACACAGAACGACACAACACGAAATCAGGAAAAGCTAATGAAAATTTTATCCCTGTGAATATATACTGTGAGATTTTAATAGGGATCTCCAACACGATCAATCACAGGTAAGGGAATCATAGGGATCTTTTAAAAGAATTTGTTTAGATCAGCAATATTTTATCCCTTTACTCGGTGTGTGGGAACTCCGACTTTTAGCCGATTCATCAATTTTAAAATTTGTGTTGAATAAATTAAATAGAAAAAATAAAATATCATCAGGAAATAAGACAATATTTTAAAATGAAGTTAATATGGGCTGAATTGAGCTAAAAATTAAGAAATCAACTAAGTTTAAATTAGATTCTAAAATATCAATACACACACACACACGCACGCACACACATATATATACAGGGTGTCTCATAAACCTTGATCGCGGCTTTTATTCCTTAAATATTGATCATAGACATATACTGTAAATTACAAAGTTGGGTAAAAAAAGGTGCAAAATGTTATGAAATCAATTAAAATTTTCAGGGGATTAAACTTTAAAAAATACAAAATTTAAATTTTTATACGGACCCCGTACAAAAAAATTCCCATTGAATAAAATGTGTCCCATACTTTAATAAGGTCATGTACAAAATTTCAGAATTTTATCATGAAAACTCTCAATGATATGTTAAAACAAAGTTGATGAAGGATCAATCACAAATTAAAATGCAAATGTTTACAGATTCAGTGCCGATGACGCGACGCAGGAAAGCATCATAAGGAAACTAAATATGCTTCATATCTTTAGTTTTAAATACAAATTTTAAAATCTATGGTTCCTGAAAAATACTTTAAAATTTTATATCATAAATTACAGAATATAACTTAAAAATAGCACAATCAATGAACTTGTAAAAAAAAACTTATGTAATTTTTATTTTAAATAATCTTTCCTTATGTAATCTTT
Source organism: Argiope aurantia (assembly GCA_026543865.1). Lineage (NCBI taxonomy): Eukaryota > Metazoa > Arthropoda > Arachnida > Araneae > Araneidae > Argiope > Argiope aurantia. The sequence continues at coordinate 72,798 of JAPMOR010101500.1, forward strand.
CCTTTAATTTATGTAATCTTTCTTCTAAGTTATTATTTCTACAAATTTTAATACTTTTGAAACAATAAATAGCAAAATTATTATTTAATTATTCAATCATTACTTTCTGTGTTAATTTGTGTACGACCCCTAAAACACGAACATCCGATATGATTTTTCCTCTTTGCGAACTCATATCCAGGCATCGAAAAGTGGTTTAAGTCAGCATTTATGCAGTTTCATATATTTGAGACTTTTCGTGATAAATTGCTGAAATTTTGTACATCACCTTATTAGAACATGGAGCACATTTCACTCATTGGGATTTTTTTTCTACAGGGTCCGTATAAAAATTTAAATTTTTTATTTTTTAAAGTTTAATCCCCTGAAAATTTTAATTGATTTCATAACATTTTGCACCTTTTTTTACACAACTTTGTAATTTACAGTATATGTCTATAATCAATATTCAAGGAATAAAAGCTGCGATCAAGGTTTTTGAGACACTCTGTATATATTTCATTTTTGTATTAAAGAAGAAGTTATCGTGGAAAAATTCCAACATTTTAAAAAAATTTCAATTAAAATTCTAATAAAAAGATTTTTAAAAAATCGATTCACAGTGCACATTTCTACCTTCTAAAGCATATATGCACAGAGGTTGATGGCTATAGATCGAACGGTCTAGCCTATAGAATTCCAAAACATATCCTTATGAGAAAGTTGATCGGGAAAATTTCCAATTTTTAAAAATTCTTTTTTAATTTCAGAAGGAAACTAGACGAAGTAGTGTCCTTGAAACTTTTTCGCATACTCCCTAATAAACATATTATCTCTCTTTCCCTAGCATAAAATTTCTGAATCTTCATCAGAAATTTTATGCTAGGGCTGTGAATGCTAGGCATACTCATATTTTTATTTTCAGACTGCGTGCATAAGAGTTTCATGCTTCTTAGTAGAGTGATGAAAAACAAGTATATATTATGGACGACTTTTTTTTCAATTGATTGAAATCAAAATTTGATTTCAATTGTAGTCACAAAATTACATTCAAATCTGATATATTTAAATTATTACTTTTTTGAATTATCGCGTTTGCATGTTTGTGAAAGTATAGATGGACAAAAAGTCAACTTCTTGATTGGTAGTGCAAATGTGATAGTTATTTACACTTTAGCTGTTAAATCTATATACCAAATTTTATCCATACAGCTTTCTACGTTTTGTAGTTATCGTATTAATATTATATTCGGAAAACTGGACTTCCCCTGAATGGATTTCGCTCGAAATTTGATATAAATCTACAAATTTGGTGTGATGACCATTTATCAAATTTCATTCACCTAGCTCAAAATATTTTTGGCGTGATTATTCACAGACAGACAGACTTAATTCCAAAAATATGTTTTTCAGATTCAAGTATGAAATGTTAAAAATTATCAAAATTTCGAGCTCGAATTTTCTGACGATTATATTTTCCCTTTGTACAAAGAAAAGGGGAAAAAATCATTCTTCCAAAAAAAAATGCACCATTATGATAGATAAATCAGTGATATATCAGTGAATATCAAAAATACGATGCTACACTCATTTTGTCAAAAATGTTTTATTCTAACTGTTGAAAACGATTATATTTCTGGCATATTTCTGTAAACGAAGTTATAAAAATACTGTATTATTAGACTTTCATGATAAAACAATTAAATCAAACGATATTTTAAATATGACTCTGACTTTTATTTCCTTATAAACTTCCAAGGCAACTGAATCATCATGAATGATCTAAGTAAATACTTTTTAAAAGTGCTTTTTTTTTTTTCCTTCACAAGGTCATACTATCTTAACTCTCAACGTCATAAACTTATCCGACTTTATCTCTCATCACTTTATGCGTTATTTCCAGGTTAAGTTGTATTATTTTTACTTTATTGTATAGGAAATATATAAAGAGAAAATGTAGTCATCAAAAAATTCGTTCTCGAGTTCTGACGAATTTTCGTCTCAGATTTCCCTGAGTTACTTGTAATGCGAAACATTCGTTAAACAAAAAAAAAAAAAAAAAAAAAAAAATCATTGGAGTTCATGTAAAATGCGTTCCTTTCCAAAAAAATTAAGCAAAGCCAATAAATTCCGAACCAAGTTTATAATAATCTAATTTATTATTTATAATACATAGTTTTTACAAAAAAAAAATGTCTAAAGACATTTGTCTTTGGTAACGTTTCAAAATGTGACGAAAATGAGACTCAGCATTGTAGTTAAATGAGTTTATAGCATACATAGTTGCTGCCTTACTAGGATGGAGCTTTTGAACAAGTGAAGAAATAATATCCTATGCTTTCAGTATCTCCCTTATTTTACTAGAAGATTGCTGCTCTGTTGTTTTTATTATTTCTTTCCCTCCTGACCAAATCTCATCAAACAAAATCTCATTGATTAAGGCTCCTCAGACACTTACTCAAACCCCTGGAAGTTGCGTTCGACAACCAGTTTGACCCAAACTTCCTCCATGTAGAGATAAGGATTCCCTTCAAAAAAGCATTCAACGCACACATACAAACCAATCCAGCATGTGACGTTACGGTGTCTCATCACCACTAGTTCTGCGAAACATCGCTCTTTAAGCGAGTTACTTCTTTATATTTTATTCACTCGTTATGCGAAATTTGACTGTATGTTTGCCTGTGAACAAGATAACTCAGAAACACTTTGAGATAAATGGATGAAATTTGATATGTAGTTTTTGTTTCATATTTGCAGACATCTATCATTTTTTTAAAAATCTATTCACAAGAGATTTACTATTAACACTAAACACGACAAATGCAACAAGCAAATTGTATATAATTAATTACATAGAGCATTTTCATTGCCTCCCCACACACACTTTCTTCTTTGAAACTAGCAAATGGAATTGCTATTTTCAGAACTATTGTAAAAAATAACAAATTGCTAATTTTTTTTCTTTCTTAATTTGCATGCAGCAGGCCTTGCATGTCTCAGAAGGCTTTGAAATGTTAATTCTTCTCGGTATAAAAAGTCGAAACAATTCAGAGATATTAGTTCAAAATTTTCATTAATTATTTAATCATTAAATTTTAGATTATTTTGATTTGCCAAGTAGTATAACTGCCAGGAAGTATAAGTCTTATCCGTTACATATGATGCCACGATCTTATCACACCAATTTAATGCCGTAATCCACACCTTTTGACGTCTGCTTCAAATCACAATGTGATAAGGCAAGTAAATGTAGAAGTTTCGTAAGGTATCTTATCACTGTATGTTTTTCTACGAGATTTTTTTGAAATCACATTTTTTTTTCTTTTTTCTCTTTTTTTTTTCCTAATACACGAAACTATAGTTATAAAGATTGATCCATTTATCTTTCTTCCTAATTTCGACATTTTATATCTGTTTTGAGGCAAATAAAATTTTTAATTTAATAAGCAAAATTTTTTTTCATTTTTTTTTTTTTCATTTCTTTGGAATTGGCTGTAGAGAAGGCAATCATGTCCAGACCTTATTTATGCAATAAATAAATAAATAAATAATAAATTGACTAATTTAATTGATAAAATTAGGTTTGTGGTTTTTATATTAATTATTTTTCTTTTTGGAATCGGCGGCAGGGAAAGCGATTATGTTTAAACTTTATTTATGTGAACAAAATAAAAGAAAAAAATGTTTATTAAATTCAGATCCAAATCCGTAGAGAATAAAATAAATTTTTTCATAAACATATACTTAAATTTTTTTACTAAAATCTGAAACTAGACAAAAATTGTCATTATTTACAAAGATTGGTTTAGCATTCTGGTAGATATTCACTTTGAATGACAACTGATTATATTCACATTTATTTATTCATTTACTTGCGCACTGGAAAGAAAACATTTCGTCCTTTTTCTTTTCTTTTTTATATATGTAGAGTGCAAAGACAGAGAAAGAGTATTATCAGCTTCTAAAATTTAATTTCGAATTCCCAATTTTTATGAATATATATGTTTTAGACATCGTGGTGTCTGAAAGAAATATTTTTTTAATTATATTTTTTTCTCTGTCAATCAAAAACTTAATAAGCTAAACTATTGAAATTTGCAATTTGAATTGCATTGCTGCTCTAAAGTGTGCGAGCGTTAATGTCTTGTATTGTCTTTGTGTCTTGTGTTTATTTTGTGTGAAATGTGATCATTAAAGGAATGTTCCCCAAAACATGGGTCATCTTACTTCAACTGCACGGATCATAATGATCTTCATTCCACCGCAAAATAATTGAAATTATGCTATGGCTAACAATTTATTATGAGTATTTTTTAAATTTTCTTAATTTGCATTGCATGACTAAGAAAATATAAATAATGCATCAAAAGAATGGAAAGATTTTAAAACTTCGGAAAGTCACTTTTAATCTTTCTTATATAAATATAAAATTCATATCTCATTACATGCCTAACATAACTCCAATAGAATTTCAGCTTGGAAAACAGTATTCAATTAACTTAAAATGCTTAATTTCACAAATATATTATAATGATTAAATTGGCTGTGATGACTAACTGCTAATATGTTATTTATTTATCTTAGGTATTTGAATTTCTTTATCGAAAAAATAAATAAATAAATAAATAAAGAGCATTGGTTTCGAAGTCATGGTATGACGTTTGGCAGTTGCAATGGCATTTTCATGATTGGCCTAATGAATTTGTAGCGTAGTTAAATGAAGAGGACGGTGCCTTAATTAGTACCCTCTCAACTTCCATAACTTGTAAAATTGAATTCTCATAGTTCTTTGTAAATCACTCTCAAACCGATACTATTATCAAATATATTAGCAAACACTGAATTATTTTTATATATATATTTTTATTATTAGCATCCTCTATGAATCCAGATTTTTTTTCCTTAGTGGTTTAAGTAAAGCTTCACCAAATAATTTTTGTAAAGTAGTTAGCAATTTTTGCGTAGCTTCAATAAAAATAAATAAAATACATTTTAGGTTATATTAAAATTTATTTTACGCATTTTAAAGAATTTTTGATAATAATAAGAGGGAATATGTGTGTTTCGGTCTATGTATTAATCGGCGCTTTACAGACAGTGAAATTCAGAGCTATCAAATTTGTGATAGATGTGCTTTAGAAAATGAGGATATGCATCTTAAAGCGATTCTTTTTAAAAAAATTTTAAGTGATTAAAAATTTAGTAAAAGTTCGATGTTTTTCTTCCGTAACTGCAAAAAATGTTATAGTAAAAAATGAAATATTTATTCATTTTATATTCCATTCTAAAATTCACAAAATTATCGCTTTAATGATAGTGTTTTTGTCTACTTTTAATTAATTAAAAACATTTCAAAATTTATTTTACAATAATATCTTTTACTATTGTGAAGAAATTCCAACCGTTTTCATTACTTCTATTAATGTTTCATCCAGGATTTTAATTTCATTGTTAATAATAAATATATGAAAATAGACTTATTTTTTCATGATGAGTCGATTTTTGTCTATAATTTGCTTTTAACAAACTTTTTGAAATTTTGTTATACTTACAATTAAGGTTCAATTTCATAAG
>JAPMOR010101500.1:82866-116267 GCA_026543865.1 Argiope aurantia
AAAGAATTTTAAGAACTTTTCCCATAAAGAATTTTAAGAACTTTTCCTATAAATTTTCTGCTTAAAGAATGGGACTCTTGTATATAGTTAATTTCTAATAAACAAATTTTTAATTTTGAGTATACCTTTTTTGTTTTTAAGGAAAAATTTACATTAATTGGGAATGCAATTTCTTTTTTTCTCCCACTTTTAAAGGTACTAAAGTATTATGATAAATAATTCCATAGACTGCAATTTATTTTCGTACTTTTTATATATAGGTTCAGTGGTCAAGTTGTAACATTTTCTCAACTCAAGATCATGCTGCTGCTGCTATTGCAGCCAGAGGTGTTCCAGTTTATGCCTGGAAAGGTGAAACAGATGAAGAATACATTTGGTGTATTGAACAAGTAAGTAAAATATTTGAAAATAATGGACATTCTGTGATATGGCTCTTTAATTGGCTAATGAATGTTTAGAAATTGCTTATATATCTTACATTTGCAACCTATGCTATTCCTAATACAGGTCATGGAAGAATTTATGCTAATTGTAGCTCTGTTTTATTTTCACTGCATTATTTTTTTGTGAGTTTCTGATAATTTTTTTTTCTTTAGTGGTTAAAGAAATCATAATATGGAAATTTTAACTGTTAAAAATGCATATTGTAGCCGAGGTATTAATAGAAATACGCATTTACTTTGACAAGCACGATGACAAAGGAACTATTGTGTTGTGTTTTATTTCAGGATATTCATGGTTTTATATGTAGATGAATATTTTTGTAAAAGAACCATATGTCCCTTTAATATTATTTGAGAAATTAAAAAAAAATCTTACAAAGTCGATGCAGTAATGATAATTATTTTGTTGATATATCTTGGATTAGATTATATGACATTTAAGAACAATAGTTTATCTTTCAAGTTAGGGATGGCTGAAAGTTAATTTTTTTTTAATGTACACATTGATCAGATCTAAGCGCAAATTCTCAATTCTTTTTGCTCTTTGAATTTATAAATTTTATTGTGAAAATATAGAATGAATTAAAAAAAAGTATAAATATATTCAGGATTATTATTTAACATTGAATACTTCTTTTGATAGTAAATATCCAAATATTATATTTAACATAATGCAGTGCAGTGAAATCGGGTATGTTCCGATATATTTTCAATTTTATATAATTTTGGAATACGATAGAACTAGAACAGTATGACAAAAAAAAAAGCTGTTGTGCCTTAAATATAACTGAATTGACATTTATCTATAAAATTTAGAATAAATATATACAGGTTTGATATTTTTTATTTTATTCTATTAATAGACAATTGTTTTCCCTGATGGCCAACCTTTGAATATGATTTTGGATGATGGTGGTGATCTTACACAATTGGTTCATGAAAAATATCCCCAATTCCTTCCTGGTAATTGAATTTTTCCTTTCTTTTTTTGGATTAGTTTTATCTGTTTCAATTGTTTTCTTCTTAAAATTTTTTTTTTCAATGTCTCAAATGCAGTTTTTCATTTTTTTAAAAGGTATTCGTGGTATCTCGGAAGAGACTACTACTGGTGTTCATGCTTTATACAAAATGTTGAAAAATGGAACATTGAAAGTACCTGCCATAAATGTTAATGATTCTGTGACAAAGGTAATAATTTAAAATGCCTCGTCTATTAAAAATAATTCTTTTATTATTCTTTTTTAATTCTAAACCAGTTCTTCCAATCCAACTCGGATGTATCAAAATATGCCAAAACATTAATAGAAAAATTCTTTTGCATTAAAATACATGTATGATTTCAGGATTCCTTGTTCAGCTTTTGCAAAATAGGAAATTTTTATTTTTAATTATATAAGCAGAGAAATTGCATTTTATAACTAAAGAATTAAAAAAAAACTTCCAAATGCTACTATTCTAGTAATGGAGTGAGAAAAATTGTCAATTTTTGTTTTTGCCCATGTATTGTTCAGTTATTTGATTAGTAAATTCCTGCATTCTAGAAACTTTGACCTTTGTATAGTTTTCTTCTTTATTGATTTCTTCCTTTTCATGATAAAAATTAGTATATAAAATTTATAAGAAAATATTTTAAAATAAATTTTGAAAATGTAATAGCTTAATTTGTTGCTGTTTTTTTTTCCACAGAGTAAATTTGACAACTTATATGGTTGTCGAGAATCTCTAACTGATGGTATTAAACGTGCAACTGATATCATGCTTGCTGGCAAAGTATGTGTTGTATGTGGATATGGTGATGTAGGCAAAGGTAGTGCTGCTTCTTTGAGAGCCTTTGGTGCTAGAGTTATTATCACTGAAATTGACCCTATCAATGCACTTCAAGCGGCAATGGAAGGTAAGTGTGGTTTCTGTTTTAAAATATGATATATCAATGTTTTATACTCATCATACTCTTGTATTTTTATAAATTTAATTATCAAATTTTCAACTCTTATCAAATTTTAATTACCTTTTTGTATTTATGTTGGAATATAAAATAATTTATATCAATATTATATATTTTAATATTCAATTTGAATTTTCTTTATATTAACCAAAAAATTATTAATTTAATGTTTTTAGTTAACATATGTGGGGAAAATATTTTTAACTTTTAAAACTTAATTTTAGGTTATGAAGTGACAACATTAGAGGAAGCTTGTAAGTCAGCACAAGTGTTTGTTACAACAACTGGTTGCCGAGACATTATTCGTGGAGAACATTTTATGCTAATGAGGAATGATTCAATTGTTTGTAACATTGGACATTTTGACATTGAAATTGATGTTAAATGGCTCGAGACAAATGCAGTTGAAAAAATCAACATCAAGCCACAGGTTAGTTTTGCTTAGTGAAATTTTTATTTAAAAATATATGTAACTTTAAAGACATTTAATTTTTTTCTCTTCAGCCTTATAATTGATAATTTTTCTAAAAAAATTGTGGATGATATTTAATGGATATTGTCTGACTTGTCCTTAGACTCAAAGTTTTATGGATATCAGATTTTAAAATGATGTAACATTCTTAAGCTTTCATTGCCATAGGGAGATTTAGATTGATGCTTGGGATTAAAATTTCAGATGAGAAGCATTTTATATTAATAAATATTTATATTGGAATCATTTATTAAATATGAAGAACTTTTTGAAATTTGATGTCGAGAATAATTGGGTTTATCATAATGATTAGCTGATTGCAAATGATCAGTGCTAAAATGATAAATTTAAATAAGGAGTAAGTACTTTTCAGGTAAGTGTAATAAAGAATAGGTCAGAGTCATTTATTAATTAAGAACCGACTCTAGATTACACATTTTGAACTTTTTTTGTAAGAAATTGCAGAAAAAAAAATCTAATTATGACATTGTTCTCAAATTAATCATATTTATAAGTAATCTGTATTGCAGTTGATTAGTTTAATTTTGCATAATTTCATTTATAATAATTTACTTGTTGTTAATGTTAAATATGTTTAATAATTTACTTGTTAAGTATAGATTTTTGTAGCAAAACTGAAATTAAATTCATAACTGCTGCCTGGTTTCTCACTGCATGGGTGTGTCTTTCAATAATATATTGAATAGCGACTCTTGAATATTGTTAATTCTTTACTACTTGTCATAAAGTGTCTTTTAGATTTATTTTTGAATCTCTAATGATATTTTTGTACTGTAATAGCAAATAAAAATGTATTACAGATTTTGTTATTTCACATATGAATCTGTTAGCCATGTGAGGGATAATGCTGTTGTAAAAGTGATGGCTCATATAGTTCTGTTGCTTATAAAAAAAATTTGCTTTTTGAAATGTATTTAAGCAAAATTTATTCCATCTTCATTAAAAATCAATGAAAAAAAAAAAAACACCTTTTCATATTTATCATTATTTTATACTACTATATATTATGTTTGTAATCAACTTATTTATTGCAACTATTTTAATTATTATGCAAGAGGCTTCTTAATTTGTTAATCTTTTTCATTTTAATCATTGTTATTATCATGTTGCGTTTTCTTTTTAATCATTCTTTCATATTAATTTTTATTTGCAGGTCGACAGATATAGGCTTTCTAATGGAAACCACATCATATTGTTAGCAGAAGGAAGATTGGTTAATCTAGGTTGTGCCACTGGTCATCCTAGTTTTGTGATGAGCAACTCATTTACTAATCAAGTCATGGCCCAGATTGAATTGTGGACAAAACCTGAAAATTATCCTGTTGGTGTCTATTTTCTGCCCAAGAAGGTAATTGAATTGTGTATATAAGCTTTGTTTTCTAAGAAATATAGGAAAATAATAGGAGGTATCATATTAATTTAATTTTGAGGGAATGCTTCAGTTTATAAAACCCCGAAAAAGATTAGTAAATCGCCACAAATTTTGTTATATGGTTAAAGTTTTAATCTAACGAATTCTCTGAACTTTAGACATTTCACATGTAATTAATAATTGTATGTTTCCATCTTCAGGAGCTATATATATTAACTGCATATAAAATGTTATACAATCCACAACTGCATTAGCATTCTGTTAAGAGAAATAATGCCTTAAAAATTTCTGCTAAGAATGTCCATTAAAAAAAAATTTTTAGAACTAATCCAACCCTTATTTTAGGTTGTTTTTTAACCTTTTGCAGTGCACTACCCTTTAAATTTCAAACCTAGAACAAAAAATATTGCAGATAACCTATTTAGGCTTAAAGGAGTGCACATGTTAAATTTCATTAAGATTGTACTCACTGTTAGTTAGAACACTGAAATACTAGAACTCTGAAAAGTTAAACTGAGAGTTGCAGTAAAGCATGAAAATTAGTAAAAATCTCTTGCAATTGAATTAAAAAAAAACATTATACATTGTGTAGCAGATTCAGCACTGCTCAAAGTTAACCACAAGAGGGAGAGGGGAATGTTAAGATTGGCTTCAGAGGAAGTATTTGAGTATTTCTGAATTTGGAGTTTGAAGTATTGTTAGTACTTCTGAGAAACTTAGTTAATCATTTCAAGAATTCTAAACTTCCTAAACAATTCTTCTTGAATTGAGCTCATTTCCCCCCCCCCCCCAAAAAAAAAGGAAATGATAAAACAGGTATTATCTTTCTGTCATAGCATTCTGCCTCATAGATCGGTGTAGTGTTCCAGCTGATGGAACACTTAATTTTATTCAACATTTACATATGCTTTTCTTTTAGAAACAGCCTACAAAATGTTGAAATTTTTTCTCCATCAATTTGTTTTATACTGGGGGGGGGAGGAATTCTTTGAAAAATAGGATTTTAATTGTATAACTGAAAATAATGGATCTGCTTGATTTAAGTTATCTATTAATAAAAAAGAAAGTTTAAAGTGAATCCTAAACTATTTGTTCACTTAAAATCGAGTAATTTTAGAAGCCAACGAAGTTAGGTATTGCATGTAGTAGAACACTGCACTGCAAAAGGTTTACGTAGCATCTCAACAGAACATTTTGTAATTGGATGACACTTGTAAAAAAGCAGAATAAAAATCCTGTTCTATTTTTAGTGTATTTTATTTGTTTAGTATGTCATAAATTTAGATAAAAAGTAACTTAAACAATTAGTATTATTCTATCTATGCAGTTGCTAAATTATCCAAAAATTAAATCTGTTTCAGTTGGATGAAGAAGTTGCTGCTCTGCATCTGGATCATCTTGGTGTTAAACTTACAAAACTGACAGATGTCCAAGCTGAATACTTGTCTATGGATAAGGATGGTCCATTCAAGCCTGATCACTATAGATATTAGACCAAAAAATTAAATAAAATGCCTATTTTTATAATGCACTCTCAACTTTTTTTTGTTTTTTATTGCCATGGTTTTTAATTTGTTTAAAAATTGTAATAAATGCATTGTTAAACAGCAGGAAATTTAATTGATTTCTTTATTTTTTCCCCACTTTATAAGAATCTACTTGCATTGTTTTTAAAGATGTGGAGTAGTATAATTTGCAATTTGTATATCCTGTGATTCTGTATCGCATTCCCAGAAAACTACTCCATAGTAAAATTATCTTAAATATTATTAGAGTGGAGCGGGAAATAAGTTGTGGAATTTTAGTTCTCCCCGTTTTTTGGTATTCAGCATTAAAAAAAGTTTAAGCTAGTTTCTGTAAATTTAATTAGGACTTTTGGATTTATGCATTTATTATTATTTTGTTAATAGTTTTAAATCTTTTTTTGAAATTTGCCACAAAATTTAGACTAGTTTTTATAGTCAATGAATGTTATATTTTTCTAAAACAAAAAGTAGGGAAGATTAGTATAATTTGCAGATTTTGAAAAAAAATGCATTTAAGATAGTAAAAATTTTAAAAAAAAATCTAATTTGGCTATTTTTATAGGCACTCTTAAATTTCTCTTGTAGATATTTCATTTATTTAAGCACATTTAATGCCTAGAGCACTTTTGCTAACAGATATTGTAATTCTTTTGATTATTGTATTATTAACCTAATTAGGAAATTTATAATGTAAAGCTGTAAAAAATTAATTTTTTGTGTATGTATTTTCTGTTTTAATAAGTTTCATAAATTCTCATTTGTAATAAAATAGTTTTTAAAGGTCTTTTGAATTTATAAAATCTTGAACAATGCTTTTTAAATTGCAAGTTGCGCAAGAAAGTAACGGGAATTGCAAAAACAGACAGCTCAATTCTTAACATTTTATTTACAAATTTGTGAAAATAATTTTGTATTTCAGTTTAAATTGCAAATAGTTACATTTCAATCACCCTTATTCTTGTCTTTCTTTTATTGGAGGCAGGGGGTGGGGGGAGGTGTTTCAAAAATAGAATGTAAGTAAAGGCGGGGAAAATTGTCTAATTTTCAAAAAAAAATTTATTTTAGAAAATGATTAGTGAAAATTCATTTCAATAGATTAAGACAAAGAAAATAAATTAAATTATCAGTCACACATTTAATTTTCTAGTGCTGTTTGAAAGACAATGATTTACTCAAGTAAAAAAATGTTATAGCTTATTTATTTTTCTTTCTACCTGATATGACATTGCAGGATGAAAATATGCTTCATAACTAATTCTATATATTGTTAAGCATAAATGCTCGTTTATAAAACAATTTATATACGTCTAATATAAAAACATTTTTATATTAGAGGATCTGTATGTTATAATATTTCATCAGCATTTTTATTTTGAATTCATATGAGAATATCAATTGCATTAAATTTTCCCAAATTGTTATCAGACAATTTTTTATAACTTATTTATAAAACAATGATACAGAATTCAATTAAACATTATGAGCGACAACTCTGGTGCAAATAAATAAAATGATTTGAAATATCTACAACAGTTTCATTCAATAGGAAAGATAATAAAAAGCAACAATAAAGATCGCTGTATTTTCGTATGCAGAAAATATTTTAATTCTTTTATTGATTGGCAGCTAAAGTACTTATAGCATGACTTGGAATTCATGGGAAGATATTTGGTTGCTATTATTAGCTTTGATATTTTGAAGTTATTGAAAGAATTAAAAGTAAAGGTCAAATATTGTTGTAATTTCTGTAACAATTTTTTGACTCGTCATACATTTGTAACACCTTGGTTTTATAAACTTTCCGAGTTTCAGATTCAAAAATTGACAACAAATCTGTTTTGGAAATAATTCGGGCATAAATTCAGGCTTTTTAGTTAAATAATGGCAGTGGGAATGTCGAATTTTTTTAATCGAGAGGTCCCATTGTTGAACATTTTTTTAATTCTTCATAAATGTAATTGAACTTTCTCTCTTTTTAAAGCTCTAAAAGAAGTGACTAGAAAATAATTGTTTATCACAAACTGAAATAAAAATCGTGAGAAATGGTGGATTTAAGTATTTTGAAACCTTAAGCCCCTCATTTAATAGTTAAATTTACATTTCAACTTGATTTTAAGTTAACATGTTAATGATTTTATTGTATATAACTTGCTTGACTGATTGTTTTATTACCATTGGAAGCATGTATTATTATTTTTGAAATCATTAATTCACGACAGAGTGACATCTGTCCTTATATATTTCCTTATATAATATTTTTTTAAGCAGATGCTCTATATTAATACTATTTAATATATTAAGTTATATAATATATACTCAATATAAATATTATAATAACTGAAGGAAGATGAACATATATTATTGTTACCAATTAATTATATTTGATAAAATGTTAATATTCTTATATTTTATAATTCATATATTTTATTTGGGAGCTAGGAAAATAAAGTTTTTTAATTGACTTGCCTGCACACTTTGTCAGCCTATTGATCCTAAGCTGCTACTTGGTTGAAAATTAGTCACTGGCTAGAGCATCCATTAGACAGGGATGTATTTGGCCCATTCAAAATTTATTACTAACCTGCCCATAAAAAAAAAAAAAGGATGTTTGTTTTAAGTATCAGATGTAAAACTGTTACCATATATAATGTAGTTAAATTAGGCTATTTAGTCCGATTCCAAATAATATCTTGAAATGTTTTAATATTACAGATTTTGTTTCCTTTAATTAGAATATTTTTTACAAATCGTGTATTTCTACCGTCACCTGTAACCGACAGACTGATTATTCATCCATATCATATGCATGATTCAGCCATTCCATGTTCATTAACATAGATTCTGACCTCAGTTCTTATTACTTTTAGTATACTATTAACTTCCTCATAGATATACCCTGAAAATGTGAGATCTTTCCCTGAGACACAGTAAAGAATAGAAATAAAGAAAAATGAAAACAAAGATATCACCAGCAGTCCTGCTAAGTCCTAACCTTACAAGTACTAAAATTAAATTATGAACCTAAAACTTTATTTTAAAAAAAAAGGCTGGAAAGATTCAGAAAGTATTGATATTTTTTTTTCAGATTATAAATCCCATTAGATTTTCCTTGTTCATTAAATAGTAATTTAAAATATATAATTTAAAGGAACGAATTTTTAAAAAATTATGAGCTTCTGTAAATAACTTATTTTTATGTATAAAAATGTGAGATTTAATCAAAATAACTATCTTATCATTTCATGGGAATAAAATTCATTTTCCCATTTAAGTTTTTTTTAAAAATTAATAATAAGTGCAGATCAAAGGTACAACACTAAAAAACGCAGTATGATGTAGCTTTGACCACCGTGTAAGGTTTACCGTTTTTTTTAATTAATTTTTTTAACATATGACAAATGTACAACTAAGAATTAAAATCAGCAATCACTACAGATTGGTAAACTTGCATGCGAAGGCAATAAAAATTAATATTGAAAATGGTCAAAGGTACAATACTCTTCCCTAAATGAAAATTTTTTAAATTTACTTTTAACCCAATTAAGCTACCATAACATTCAATAATTCATTTTATTGGTTAATTTGATACCTATATCTTTTTAAACGTTTATCTCGGATTATTTCTTTTCATTTTTATTTAAATGCAATAAATCCACGTTTGATCTCTCTTCCCGCTTTTATTCCGGTGGATATTTAAGAGGTCTGCACTGAATAGTCAACTAAGCAACCTTAACCAATAAAATTACTCTCACCATTTCAAAGTAAAAATTTCTCTTATTTCAAACTACAATTCTATTGGGTTAAATCACTTAAATGTTTATTAGTCCATTGGTATAAAAAATGCACTTCACAATTGCAGAGCCGCTACTCAAAGCCTGGACATATGGATTTACAAGCCTATCGAGTTGTGATCACCGGTTCAGAATCGCGATAAAACAATTCTTATTTTTGTGAATATTTCTATCAAATTGAAGTTATTGTTCCTGTTTTGTTTTTTACTTTCTCTTATACAAAGAGAAAGCATTATCTAAAAATTAGAGATTTTGGTGGATAACCACGTTTCATGCTTCCTTGTAAAGAACATTTTTGAATCATTTCCGACTGTCTGTGAATATAATTCATAGATATTTTGGGCTAGACGCATGAAATTTATTATGTGGTCTTTACACAAAATTTGTAGATTTCTATCACATTTTGTACGAAATCCATTCTGTGAAATCTATACGTCCAGCTGGCCAAATATAACTTTACACTGTGATTACAGAAAGAGATTTAGATGCATCAGGATTTCAAATATGGAATCAATCCTATCAAATATGGAATCAAATCCGTCATGGGGCTGATCTTATGTTGGTCTGTACTTTCTCAAGCATGTAAACACAATAACTCGAACACAATTATTTAAATATATGAAATTTGGTTTGCGATTTTGTGACTACAATTGTAATTCCGTCAATAGATCGATAAAAAGATGCCCAAAATACACATTTGGTTTTCTGGTACTTGTGTAATAACCGCATTCCATCAATTAATCACCCAAGATCGAACAGTAATAGACTATTTCGTAACTATTGTTCTCCAATGGTAAGTGCTTAGCATTACACAAGTACATTTACTAAAGGATATATAAGAGAGTTTCAGAGAGATCATTCTATTTCTTTTCTATTGTCCTTGATATTCTAGAAGGAAACAGCGCAGCAAAACTTTCTTCGCTTGACAGTAGGAGGAGTTAAAACATGTACCCATAACAGAAATTAGGGAGGAGGATAAAACAGAAGACATATCTTTGATTACCTAATGACTGAGGCAGATGAATCTTTAAGAATGAAAATGAAGAATCTTTGATGAATGATATCTGCATTGGTCTTTGATATATTATAAAGTAAAATAAATAAACCTTACCAAAGGCCCTAATTTCCAACTTCCGTTGGAGATATTAGCACAGTGAAGAAACCATCATTCAAATAAATATTACAATGTATTATTTAAAATCATCAAAACTGAACTAACACCACATTGTAAGTAACATCTCTCCGATCCATATATGGCTTGACATTAATTCGCCAGTTTTTTTGGTTTATTTTTTTTTATTAAAAATAACGCTTCTATCTTTTATTTAGAGGCGCGGCAGAAATGTTCCGATAGGATGGCAAGACATCTCTCGCTGGTCAATCAGCATCTCTATTATCGTCAATATGACATATAATAATTAATTTTATACTTAGATAAAGGTAATTAAGTATTTAATTGTTACTTAAATAATGATAAATAATAGTTTGTAATAATTTACTATTTGTATAATGTTGGAGTAATAAGAGTTGAATGTCTAAATGATGATTATTAATAGAAAATAATTAGATGTCTTCTCTTTTCGTGTATGATCTAAATATTTAAAATAATTGACAGAATCGAAAGAAGCAGTCCTACAAGTATAATTATTGGAACCCATTTTAATAATTTCTTATGAAATTTAATGACCCCTAGATGTGCCATTAATGGTCCCTTGCTCTCAATTACCTTGCATTCTTGAGAGTAACTTAGAAACAGTACATTTTCTATGGAGTAAAATTTCGATAGAATTTTTTATTGCAGATATTAAATAAAATATTTAATGTACTAATTTGAGTAATTCTTATTTCATATGAAATATTATGACACCTAAATACGTCATAAAATACCATCCATCCCTTCTGCCATGATTTTCGGGAGATATTGCAAAATAAAATTTAACAAAGGCCCTAAAATCCACAAATAGACCGATTTCGCCCATTTTAGTTGCAATTAATTTTGCCACATTGAAAGCATACAGGATTGCCACTCAAATGTGGGGGAGGGGGGAATTCTTGTGTTTTCCCTGTACTTATATGCAACAAAAGAGGAAATGCGCTAACAGTAGTAGGGTGTTAGTTATAACGAGATAACAATACTCCATAGCTTTAATGAGTGGAAAAAGTAAGATTCTTCGATAAATATGGATTTAAACGAGATGCAGTTGGTGAAACAAAATTTTCGAACATGCTTTCAAATATCTTTTATAGTATTCCTCACAAATATAAAATACTCTACTAAAAGCCTTTTTTTTAATAGCTCCACTAGTAATAAAGTAGTTTGTAGTCACTTTAGTTCCAATATCATATCTTTCGCATCCTTAGATTTTTAGGATCATCAAGGTTTATCAAAAATAAGTGACGAATGTTTTCTTCGATTATGTTTCTTTTGATAACTTTTTTCACTAATTATTTAACAAAAATGAAAAGATTTTCATATAAGAAAGGCACTATCGGTTCAAATGTCGAATTTTTTCAAAAAATTGCCCAAATATATTAGCAATTTGTGAGAAGTTTAATCAGAATTAATTTATCTTGACAAGTATTTATCATATTATCGTTCGTGACAGACCTCCAAAAAGTTTTTTATATAAATTGAAATCCATGTATTTCTTTATGTTGTCAAATATTTTAGATACTTTCACAAACACGGATATTTTCTACCCCGCGGAAAAAACAAAACTTCAATTTAGAAGAACCAATAACTTCCAGGAAATCAGAACGACTAACTGGATTATCTTTAAATATTCTGTACATTGCTCTTAGAATTACATCTACTTTCCATTTAATAGATTTAACGCACAATAAATTATGTGTAGTCCACAAGTACCTAGATCCAAAATTTTATCGTCATTTTTACACGTAAGCTATACTTTAACGATCACAATTCTGATTGATCATCTATCAAAGGAGCAAAAATGTCAAAATGATAACAAAAATTGGAGAAATCGATCCAGTTAATATGGTTAAGGTCTCTGTCAAACTTTGATTTTGAAGTATCTCATGAAATAATGCGGATTAGAGTAAATCTTCATTGCTGACATATTTAGAGGCCATGAGCATTCATGTGAAATAAAAATTTTCGAAATCGTTACCGAGGTTTTGGCTTGTTGAAGGGACTTTTCCATAGAGAATGTAAAGCGAAGTCATGTTTTTTTCGATTTCTTCCCAGGTGATCCTTGTCGACATATCGAGAAAGATAATGAACTTCCATATGAAACAAAAATACTGGAGAAAGCGGATCTGTTTGGGTCTGGGCGACTGGCACATTGGTTTTCCTTATTATCCCTATCTCTACTAATGATAAAGGAGAAAGTAGGTGTTGATACTGCCTTAGGATAGACCGTTTGATTTAAAGTTACCTATTTGATTATAGATAGATTTTGGAGGATAAAAATGTGCACATCGGGACAATATTTTTGAAATTTTAATTAATTAAAATCAGAAGGTTGCAAAATAAATGCGCTCTAGTAAAACATGCATCCGGTTCATCTATCTTCAAAATTTAGTTGTATTGTAATTTTCCCTTTTTATTCGTCTTGTAAAGTATCTAGATATTACACAAGATATTTGTTTAACTTTTAACAATGGAGAAAGATCACGCGATCAAATATTTGATGAAATAATGAAAACTATTTCGATTTCATTCACGGCAAGGAAAATATTGCTGTGAAATATACTGAAAAAATATGTTTAAAAGTTAATTAAATCAAGACTAAAGAATTTTGCAAGAATTAAATTGTTTTTTTAGATTAATTTTTTTAGATTTTAAAACGGCGTAGTGGAAATATTTTCTTTATTAATAACAGAAAAAACGTCAAAATCTTACTTATTTTTAAATTAATTAAAATTCTACTTAAAAATTCAAAAGTGAACGTTCCCTCTCTCCAAAGTATATATGTGGGTCAAAATTGATAGCTATAGGTCAAACGGTTTGGCCTGTAGATCAGACAGACAGACACACACACATACATCTTAATATATTTTCGAAATGCATGTTTATTTATATGCAGATTGCATCTTCACGAATATTATTTATTTGCATATTATCTAAATTTTGTATTTATTGGAATTTTGTTTTTAGTAATAGTTGATATTAAAATACCTGCGTGTTATTTTATTAAATGTGTATTATTTATTACCTGTGTATTATTTTATTAAATATTAAATGAAGGAAGTATTATCTGAGATCTAACAGCATTTCAGGTTTTCTTTTCAAAAAACTTAACGCTTTAAGATAAAATACATTCTTTTATAAAAGTCAGTGCGAACCAAGAAACTTTATGTTTCTTCTATAACCTATTAAATATTGTCAAATTCTAGAAAGGAGCCTTCAAATGACCTTTACATATATGCGCTAAACATTAAGACTAAAAATATTGTTCATCCGAAAACTTTATAATAATTAATTAGATATTATTAATTTAGATTGAGAGTCATTAAATCTTTTAAAGTTTTGATAAGTATTTTACTTTTTCTTTTATAAAGCTAAAAATCGGCGGAGCTGAAGGTAAAGTAGTTATTAAACAAATAAATTCTAATTCACAGTTTTTTAGTGTTTCAAAATTTCGCTATCATATCATTATCAAAAATGACCCTTGTAACATTTAACATCAATTAATAAATCAAATTGAAATTGTCTAGAAATGATAATTTGATTCTTTAAACAATTAATTTAAAGTCTCACTCAAACTGCTTTCATTATAAGCATTTAATATGTTATTTTTATTGTGAAATTCACTCGAGATCATCATAGAAATAACTTTTATTAACTTTTATTTCTATCAAAGAAATAATAAAATATGTTTTTTTTTGTTTAAATTGCATGAATCAGTTTATCGAAATGCTATTATGTTAATAAATGTTGCGATTTAAATGAAAAATAATACGGAAATAGGAAATAAAAGTGAATGTCAACTGACAGCAAAAAAATTATCTCTCAAGTCCCTTTTTCATGGTCGACTGTGGTATATCATAATTTAACTGCTTATGACGCAAGAAGTTGGTTAGAAGGGAAATGGTGTAAAGTTTCAAGGTTGATTGAACGTCTTCACTATCTTTATATTACAGTTTCCTTTTAACATTTTTGCATTTCAGATACTTGCGTTACCTTCGGATAAGTAAATAATCCATGAATTAAATAAGTTACATAGAATATGCTTTCTAATATTATATTTTTTATTGAATAGGTTACTTAATGACATCCTAAAAAAATCGGCAGATTCATATTTGAACTATTAATAGCGACCAACGACCTTCTTGGCATCTTATCGCTGCTTATGCTCATAACTCATCAAGAACAACTTGCCTCCTTAGCATCAAAGGCGAATTCCTCACCGATGAAAACTTTCACTTGCCCTGTTAAAAGGGTCATGGTGACTGGACTGCCCCCAGATTATGAGTTCCTGTGTAATTTAATGTGAACACGTTTTTTTCATTAATTAAAATATAAGCATTTGTGAGGGGAAAGATGATAAGAATATTTGATTGGGGCTCTTTAAAACGGTTGTTAATCTTATGCCACAAAATCCGTCCGTTATGTTGAACTTTGACTTTGTGAAACTTTGTTATTTGGTTTTATCATCATCGTTATTATTATTTTCATGTGCTTTTTCTAGTATGGATATAGGGTAGTGCATTTGAAGATGGTTAGTTTTAGAACGTGGGTGAATGTTACATGATGTTAGAGATTTTTTAAAACTCGAATATATACACTTTTTTTTTGTTGACGTATTATGATTTAAATGCATTTTATTCTGCCTTGTGGTTTTGAAAAAATAATTTCTCTGCCTTGCATTCTGTCCTTATGATGATTTTCAAGCTTACTATTTGTGGTGATGTGAGAATAAGGAATTGAAATGTGGGGGATTTCACAATACGTCATGGTGGTATTAAAAGTGAATTCATGTTATTTGTCTAAGAATGTTAGCTCCAAAAATGCTGGAGACTTTCTACAGAACTTTTCTCCAGCATTTTAAAGTATCCAAGCTCAAGATGCTCTTAGAATAAAATTTTAAACTGTGAAATTATGGTGTTACATCTTTATTACTATTCTAAATATTTCAGAATTTTAAGTTGATAGTATTTAAAGGATATCTAGCGATATATTTATTAGATAATTTAATAAATATGATTGGAAGTCTTTCGACTAAACCTGAATCCACAAAATCAAAAAATATGGAAAGAAGAAATTTGTTTTTCATCTTATTTTGTGTGATTAATGTACTGAATTTAAGATTTTGTGATACTAAACATCTCATCCATAATTCCAAAGAGGTAAGTAAATATCATGCATCTTTCAATATTTGAATTAAAATTTAATTATTTCTCAAAAAGTTATTTTTTTGAATGCAAAAACTCAATTGCATTTTTATTATTTTGCTTTTGGAAAATTTGAATAAAATATAAAAAGCTTTTTTAAAATTCCATTTTTGTAAAAAAAAAAAAAAAAAAAAAAAAAAAATCTATGATAATATTTGATATTAGGATAAATAGAGTTTTGAAGCCGAAAAATCAGTCCAAAGGGCTTATAAACCAAAACCCATTTTTTTTAACCAAAAGATCATGCTTCTCTTCTGGATACTTTTCTTCCTTTTATTATGTAAAATAGCAAAAACCCTGTAAAGTGTTTCGTGACTTTATTTCGTTTTTCTGTTGATATATATATTTTAAGACATTAATGCAATAATTATTAAGTATTTTATATACTTACATTTTGAAATGTGACTACTTGAAATTTCTATTTTTAAAAACATATCTATTTATATATGGCATTTTTCGCATCATAATGGTTTGATATTTTTTAGGTATAATTTTTCATTTTTAGACTTTTCAACACAGAATGGTGGAATGTGTTATGTAAAAAGTTGAATTTCATCGTAAGTTAATGCATATATGCATTTTTGTTCAAGATGCACTAATTTTGTTAATCGAAGAAGAGGTTTATTTTCATATAAATAAAAAGTTAAGAATTCTAATCTTATTAATTCCATATATATATATATATATATAAATAAATTTACAATTTTTTTTAAACTAAGCATTTTGAAAAGGAAGAAAAATGTATTTATAAACCTACTTAACTTTTATTATTTTTATTCATCTCAGAGTTCCTTTAGTATAAGTATGAATTACCTTATTAACCTGTTTACTTTTCCATATTGGTACATTGAATCAAATGTATTTTCTCACATAATGGACTTTTCTCCTTTTTTTGCTATAAATTTATTATCTTTATTGCAAAAAACAACAATTGGATTTAATGTAAGTAGAATAACTTTTAATTGTCATTATTATTTTTGGTTTCCCGTTTTAATAACATTTCAAAGCCGCACTTAAGCTCCATTTTAGCTTACTAACCTTGAGACGGTTGAAGCGGTGATGCATCTTTATCTAATCCAGATATGAAAGCACAATTTAATTTCGTAATCTTCTTTTCAATATCTTTAAGGATTGTAGGGTATCGTAGGTTAAAAGTGAAGTGCTTCCTTATCTCCAAAGCATTGACAGCATAATTCAGTTTTGACACTTGCTCAGTTGTCTTGAATGCATTAATAGTTTTAAATAAAAATTTTTTTTTACAATTTGAACAATATAATTAAGTAAGTAAAAAGATAATATCTAAATGAATTGTCCACGTTTTTGTTGCTGATAAATCACAAGTTGCTTCTAAAAGTTTTCATGAGTAGCTATGAACAAAAGAAATGCAAAACGATCATTTAAATGTTTTCCTTCCGAAAAAACAAAAGATTTTTTTTTAATCTTTGAAATAAAATTTCTCCCTCGGGGAGAATTATGAATTATAGATTGAAATTATTGATTTGCCCAAACATTTCGAGATTTATTAATCTCTTGTAAATCTGTTCTCATCTGTTTCTTAATCATTTTAAAAATGTATATTATGGAATATAAAGTTTGCAATGATTAAGAATCCTAAATAGAGCTGTTATCCGTTAAAATGATCAGGCAAAATTATTAAAAGAAATCAACATCATGGAGAAAATGTGATTGATTTTTTTTACTTATATTCTATTGTTTCTATACATTTATTCGACATATATGTCTATTATGCTATCATCTATCTGTCTATATATATATATATATATCTAATACCATTCTATACCCTACCATTTTGAGTATATATTCTTTATTTTTATAATATTGAAATTTTTATCAATAGTTAAATAACTTTTAGAATTTTCTTTTTTCTTTACACTTTATGCGGAATTTTATTTAAAATTTAGATTGTCCACAAAAATTCCTATTTTGAATGTGCAAATAATACATATTTATTTCATTATTTTAATAACTGATATTTCATGCATAAATTTATATAAACTGTTTAAAATATATGTAATATTTCTGTCATAAGCTATTCGAATTATAATAGTAAATTGATATTAAATTTTGACTACTTTCGTAATTTTCTTTCCTTTCTAGTAGTACAATGTATATTTCAATATTTAAAAATTTTATAAAGCTGAAAACATACCTGTGTCAGAATTTAAGTTTTAATTATTTCATTATCATTAATTTCAAAAAAATTTATATTTAAAATTAAAGATCTAATATTAAAATTGTTCTGATGAACAAGTTTTAAGAAAATTTTGTCAGAATTTTTCAGATTAATATCTAAAACTATTGTAAAAAAAGAATATTCTGTTATATTTTTTTCTAAAGAAGATGAATGTCTTAGTATTTAAAATTTTAAATTAAGTACTTATTATTTTTTAACAAAATAAAAGAATATTTACCTCCATTTGAATGCTTCCATTTATTTTCATTCATTGTATTTAGAAATACGTGAAGTTTGAGTGAAACTTTCCGCATTCAAATTGTAAATAGAAAAATCGTTTGCTGTCTACAAAAACTTTTAACAGTTATAAGAAAATAAAAAGGATGGAATATATAATAAGATTTTGTGTAAAATTTTATTTAATTTCAGTTAATTTTTTGATATTTTTATTAACATTTTTTCTTAAATTTTTTTAACAAAACCTAAAATAAAAGAACTGGGTATGGCTGCTTTAATTTATTCTTATTCATTGCATTGTGGAAATACGTAAGGCTTAATTGTAAATTGCCTACATTCAAATCATAAATAGAAAAATCGTTTGCTATTTATAAAATTTTTTTAAAAATATTACCAGATGTAAATAATGGAATACACAATAACATTTTATGCAAAATTTATTTTAAATAATATACAGTGGCTCAAAAAATTGAGAGTACACCTTACTTTTACTTGATAAATCCGACTTTCAATATAAATAACACATTACCGGGAAGTGCAAACATGTTTTTATTTTTACACATAACAACTGGTTTAATTTAGAGTTAAAATAAAGAAAAATCGACGAAAAACTTCTAAATTGAAAGGTTTCAGAAGTATTTTAAATAAATATACGCAGATTTTTGCCTAAAAAAATTGAGAATACACCAATGAAATTCTTGTAATATCTCGCATAGAAAGAACGTATCAGTATTTAGTTGCATGTCTTTTGGCTTTTATAATGGTCTCTAAACTTCGTGGTACCGATTCGACCAAATTTTCATAGTATCTGGAGATATTTTACCCCATCCTTTTTGCATCACTTGTTTTAAATGGGTTTTGTTTTTAATTTTGTGTTTTTGGACCAGTGCTTCGAGTGGGGCCCGCAGATATTCAATGTTATTGATGTCGGGGTACTGTTGTGATGTGCGTAACTGCTGTTTGCAATGAAAAAGCCACCATACTTTGAAGTTACATGCATTCTGTTTGGGGTCGTTTTCCTACTGGAAAATAAAGTTTCCATCTAAACCCAAATTTTTAGCACTTTCCTTTAGATTGCTGCGAAGTATATCCAAGCAAACCATATCGTTTATAATGACATCGATACAAATTATATTTCCTACCCCGCATGAAGCCATGCAACCTCAAATCATGATGGTGTCACCATCATGTTTAACAGTAGGACGTAAATTTTTTGGATCCAAAGCAATATTAGGCTTTCTCCGTAAAGTACGATGGCTGTCACTGCCAAAAATTTTGAGTTTTCTTTCATTACTAAATATAGCTTTCTTCCAAAGGTTATTGATTTTTAATTGATGATTTGTGCAAACATCAATTGCTTTTTCTGAATTTGCAAGCTAATGAACGGTTTATCTCTAACAAAGTGACTTATATATCCAGCTTGTCTAATGGCATTTCACGCAGTCTTAACACTTACACTTCTGCCTATGATTTGAAAAGTTTCTGCAGCAAGTTGGATGAACCATATGGTCGCAGCAATTTTAGGGAAAGTGTTAACCATTTGGAAATTCCATTTCCCAGCAGGACAACGACTCCAAACAGAATGCACGTAACGTCAAAATATGGTGGCTTTTTCATTGTAAATATCAGTTACACACACCACAACAGTGCCCCGACATCAATGCCATTGAATATTCGTGGGCTATACTGGAAAAAGTGGTCCAAAAGCACAAAATTAGAAACAAAACCCATTTAAAACAAGTGTTGCAAGATGAATGCAGTAAAATATCTTCAGATATCCCCAAAAATTGTTCGAATCGGTACCATGACGTTTAGAGGCCATTATTAAAGCCAAAAGACATGTAACTTAATAGTGACACTTTGTTTCTACGCGTGATATTGCAAAACTTTCATTGATGTATTCTCAATTTTTTGAGGCAAAAATCTGCATATGTTAATTTAAAATGCTTCTGAAACTTTTCAATTTAGAGGTTTTTCGTTGATTTTTCTTTATTTTTACTTTAAATTAAACCATTTGTTATGTGTAAAAATAAAAACATGTTTGCACTTCTCTGTAATGTGTTATTTATATTGAAAGGCAGATTTATCAAGTAAAAGTAAGGTATACTCTCAATTTTTTGAGCCACTGTAAATTTTTTTCGGCTTCAAAGTTTAATTTTTTGCCAAATATAGTTTTTATTAATTATAAGGTTATAATATGAAATCATGAAATATTTCAAATATAATTAGAAGTAGATCATTTAAATAATCTGCGCTTATTAAATTTTTTAGATACTCTTTTATATAAATTTTTATTATATATAGGAGTTTTTTAACCAGTTGATTTATTTTTGTCTGATAATTTAAGATAATTAAAATTGAAATTTGTCATATAAAAATTCTTTTAAATTTTAAATTGAAAATAATTTGATATTTTGTTCAGTTTATAGAAAAAAAACGTCAAAAAATTTAATTTGTAAACTATTTTATATAGAAATTAAAGACGAAAATGTTAAAATAAAATTTAAATAGACTTTAAAATGTTATTAAAATTACTTAAACTATACAAAGTCTGTCATAAAAATTTCATAATACTATTGTGAAAATGCACTTTTAATGTGGGATTCTTTTTCAATGATTTAAAAATTTATTTAATTTTGTTCATCTTAAAAGTTTTTTTGCAAAACAATCTTTAAAAATGAAACTTAAATTTTTTTTTTTTTTTTTTACTATTTACGGATGTTATTTTACGGGTTATTTTTTTATTTTACAGGTTTATGTTATACGTTATTTTGAAAATCAGAAAATCACACCAGTTACTGTGGAGTTAGATTTAAAGCAACAAGTGAGTAATATTTTTGAAATTCAATGCATTTAGATAAATTATTAATTTCTAATAAACCAAATAATAATAATTTTTTTTTTATGTAAATGCCTTACATGGAGAATATTTCATATCCTAAGTAGAATCTTTGATATAAGTATAAGCGTGACATATGAACTGTGTAAGACAATACCTACAGTTCATTTTTTATATCATTTGATATATTAAAATTGTTAATATTAGAATATTCTAAACTAAATGTGTGATTGAAATAAATCATTCTTGTAATAAATCAGTCTTAATATAAATAATAACCATTGTGCATGTACCATAAACGCCATATATTATCCTAAATAACTGGACCGTATTCAATCCAATTTTATACACTTATTGTGGAAGATAAATGAAAGATTACTGCCAGCTTTTGAAAGTGCAAATTTTAATTAAATACCCAATCAATTACAAATTAATTAAAATTTTGCTGTTTTTCGGCAGTAATACCGAAGTACATGATTTTATAAACAATTTCTTTATACTATCTTAAAACTCAAAATTTTGCTTTTTCAATAATACTAATTTTATTACCTCATAATCTTTACAGATTTTTCAAATTTAATAAACAATTGAATAAATGCAAACGATTTTCATATGAGGAAATTTATATATATATTTGGTTGCTAGGCAATGATGGTATTTTAATTGTTCGATCTTTATTTTTTGATATTTATTTTATTTTTACCTATTTTAGTAATATTTTTATCGGTTTTAAAAGAATTTTAATTCTATTAAAAATTACTACCCATTAAAGTCTCTTGTTATCTTTTTCTGCATTTTCTACGAAGCAATAAATAAGTAATATTGCAAATGGAAAAAAGTAAAGAACTTTGTGAACAAAATTTGATGTAAGCATATTTATAACTAATGGAGAAAATTAGCTATTGGTGATTTTTAAAAATCGTCTGATTCGACTGCTATTCTCATTTTGATTTTAAAAAAAAACCTATTAGGTGATAAAAAAAGATTTTGTGTATTCTAATATTTTATATAAAAAATGATTTTATATTAAAATCTGCGCAACTTCGAATATTTCAGTTATTTTGTACTATAAATCAATTTCCATATGTTGTACATAATTCTTGCTTATTCAAATGTTATTTATTAATTAGTTATTTGTAATTTTTAGAGGGATATTATGTTAGCAACGACACTATGGATTTGATGTGTTACACAATTTTATTTTCATACTTTATTATTGATTTAATTTTTAATATAAATTATGATTTATAATCTCTCACTCTCACTTAATCGAAATAAAAGACAAGTCTAACACATTTTTGCATGTTGTTCGGAGCAATTCTCAGACATTACGTTTATGCATTGAAGTGGGAAAAAAAGTAAAATTTTTTTATGAAGACATGAGTATGTTCTTGTAAAATAATCCAAATGTGTATGAAATGCATATTGAAAATGGATTTTTTTATTACAATATGTTATGTCATATCTTCCCACCATTGACATGTCAAAGATCAGCTGCTTCAATTGAGGAGATTGATGGAATAAGCTACAAATGGCATTTTGAAATTGAAAGGCTGACAACCATCTGTTGTCTGAGAAGATTTGTAAATAAAAATTCGATTTCTGCGATATTGTATTCCGTATGGTCGCTTTGTTTCTTACAACTATTGTAATGCTTTTTTAAAAGGTGTTATAAAGTTATCGAATAAATAAGGCATTCTTATGTTTAAAGTATTTAATGAAATAGAGATATTTAAGATATTTAATTATTCTAGTATGTATATTTATAGTACATTTAATTGCAACCCTTTTTTGCAATTTAATTTACATTCAAAATTTCTTATAAAAAATAAATTTGATTGTGGTGATTTTTGGTAAGGTCTCGGTTTCGGAGAACTCCAGAGTCAGTGCTCAATTCCCCAAATTGCAATGTAGTCATGAGTGTAACGTTAACGCGAGCTGCGACTTGGTGCATATTTAATGTTCTGCAACTGGTAAAGCATGGTAGTTTAGAGAAAGGTGCCGGTTCAGATATTGTTTTCTTATTGTCTCTTTCCTGCTCAAAATTACGCAATCGTCCTTCAAAACTGAACTAAATAAACTAAATAAAAGGCATTTTTACGGTTGAATGATCGAATTAAAATAATATTACAGTATTCATCTATTATATTCCGCTTCAAATTTTGGTTTCAATTGATCGGAAAAAAAAATGTGTCCAACATTCGTATTCGCACGATATATTTAGTTAAAATGCCAGATTCACGCCAAAGATTTATATTTTGTTTCTATATTTCGTCAATGACATTTATAGCCTTATTCAAGGTCCACAATTTTATACGGGCAAAAGGGGATAAGACCATTATAGGAGAGTATGTGAGAAAGTTAAGAGGAGACCATTCCCTAAATGGTTTCAAGGCATTTTTTCCTTATCAGGGGAAAAAAATGAAAGAGAAGAATTGGATCTAAAATCTGACCAAACAATAGTTTATCTAAAGGAAATTTGACTGCGAGAGCAATTAAACGATTAAAAGTGAGACAGACAACAAAGGTCGATTCTTCATAAAATCACAAACAGTTCTACTTGTCAAAATATTCCCATTCAGAAGAAAGACATTTATTTTATTGTGATGTGTTTGTTATTTGCGTTTTATTGCGAGGAATGATTGGAATCAATGCATCTCGAACATGTTTTTATTTTTAGAATTAGCTGTTTTTTTCCATTGTTCTTTACTAATGATGTTTTCAATACATACTCTTTTTGCGATGTGTATTTTGTTTCTGATTATTGAGATGTGCTTCTTAATAATAAGAAATTAATTAAAGAATTTAATAGGAAAAAGGTATTATTTTATCATTGTAAGTTTAAAACCAGAAAAATAATTTTACTGAAAGAAAAAATGATTTTTCTTTACAGCTTTTGTATTAGGCATTAATGTATCAGTTTTAAAATGACTCCAAAAATAATTTTTATTTGAGAAATATTTCAGTTAGATAAATATATACGCTTTTCTCGAAATATTTTTTTCTGAGTAAAAGTAGTCTCATTAATTCAATTTATTTTCCATTGACTATCAAATAAAATGTATTTAAGCCACAAATTCTCTTACAACTCATAGAATTTACTTTGTATTTTTTCTTTGATACCAGTTAATTTCTAAAATCAAAAGAATATATTTTTATTTTTTAATGAGAGCACAATTAAAAAATAAAAACAGATGAATAGATGTAGATAAAATAAATCGATATTTTTAAAGTCTACAGTTTTTAATTTTCAAATAACATTGCAAAAATTGAGATTTAAATCAGATTTTTAGGTAAGATCCAGGAAAAAAAAATAGCACATGTAATTTAAATCACAGTGAAATTATATATTTATATTCTTTAAGTGAGCAAATAATATAGATAATTACTCAATTTCACATAAATGTAGAATTAAAAGACTATTAGTACATATTAGGCTTCGTCATATTTCTGTATAGAATAATAGTTAGAATATTTGCACCAACACTATAAAATTGTTTTTCAGGAAAATTTGGAAAATTTTTCATGATGTTTAAAATTCTGAGAAGTCATGCAATGAAAAGGCGCGGAAATATAATTATTTTAATTTAGTTATATTAATGCCCCGTTTAGAAGCAATTGCAATGCTATTTTAGGACCGATCTCATTATTTTGAACCTTGGTCAGAAGACGAGAGCGGCACCTGAAACAGCATCTCTAAGTTAAGCTTCACTTCAAGGGGGAAGATGTTTTGTCCCAACTTGCACCAAATCCATTTATACGGTGGTTCTTCTGTAGAGGAAAGAACCCTCTTACTCCGAAGTCAAGACAGTAAGTACCATTAGGACACTGCAGCCCGGGATTTTGATTGGAGTACCTGGCTTCAGCGATCTACTGCTTCCGGAACTAGGGATTTATTTCAATTTGCTAAATAGTGTGATTATCACAAATTGGTATTGAGTGACAGATAGTCAAAAAAAAAGTTCTATTTAGTTATTATTTGCCATAGTAATGCTAATTTAAGGAAAGGAGAAAAAAAAATAACAGAAAATTTATGACTTATTATTACTGGAATATATTTACATTATTTGGGTTAATCTCGTCTCTTGTATATATATATATTTTGAAAAAAGCCCAGGAAACATTTTTGGTATTAACCTTAGTGGCTTATTTTATAGTACATATTTTTACATTTGATAAATATTATGATACAAGATCACTTTCTGACTTAACAAAATGATTCCTGAATAATAAAAAGTACAAAATGAGGGAAAATTATTAAATAATGACAAGATGACTTATGGTCTTGCTGGAAACAAATAGATAATGTCACATGTTTTAAAAAAGTATGCTTTCCCAACGGGTCATGCTCATATTCTGATTTTCTTCTAATGAATGTAGTGAAGATTTGAAACAAATAAACCATTTTCTTTCAACACACACACACAAATTCTTTTACAATATAAAATTGATTTCTGTTCCGAATTAATTATGCTGCAGTTTGTGATTTCAGAAAATACTTGAGACTGGAAGCTAAGAAATACTTGTTTTCTTTCGGCTTTTCTTAGCATTAGTTTATTCTACGAAACAATTGTTTGATAAAAGATTAGAAAAGAAAGAAAAAGAAGTTTTATCGCTTCTTAGCCTACAACGAAAATATCTCGTAAGCGGAAAATATTGCAAAATATGTTTTGTTCCTCTAATAACGATTCAGAGAAAAATACTAGGAAAAGAATAAACACTTTAAAAGGGAATGCTGTTTTTACCTCAAGTTGAGATATGTGACTTAATTACCTTTATATATGTTTTACCATATAAAAGTAATTAAGTAAATAAAAGTGTAATTATCATATATCTAAACACAACTTATCTTTCGATTAGTTGTGTTTGGATATGCGATAAACTAAGTATTTAATATTAAAGTATATAAAATTTCAACAAAACATTATTTTTAAAAGCTGTTTTTTTAATCTTTTCTACGATAAGTTAATGAATGAGGATAACTGAAATATCATGTAAATAGTTAAGTACATAAACAATAGAAAAATAATCGAATTTAATAAATGCATTGATATTTATAAAAAATGCACAGATTATTTCATTCATTATAGTAAAATTATTTAAGGCATGCCTGTGCTAATTTTCATGCATTCAGCTGAAATCTCCATCAAGAAGGAATTCTTTGAAATTGAATATTAGAAAGAATTAAATTTTCTTTTTGTATTTCATTTAAACATTTGATTATTGAAGGAAGTGTTTCCTCGCTGCAGATGAAATTGTAATAAAACTAAATAAATTCTTGCTTTTCATGTAATGTATATTACATTTTAATACCTTTTATGCTTTTGCTTTATTAGAAATATACTGCTGCCCTAAAATTTTGGGTTTTAGTTTTCAATTTCTTTTGATTATAATTATTTTCCATCCCACAAGCAAGCTGTTAATAGAAATCGAGCGGAATGTAGAAGTATTGCATTTGCTCACATTAAAATGAATGATTAGTTATTTAAAATCAGAATTCTTAAATGTTAAAGGTATTATTTTGATTTAGCCTAAATAAATATAGGAATAAATTTAAAGTACAAAAATATGAAAAAGTCTTAAATGTGAAAATATGTATTTAAGACCTTTTTTTAAAAAATCTATGCTATCTTCTCTATGGATTTATGCGGAAAAATAAAATAAGCAAATCAAGCAATAATTGACAAGTGCAGTTTTCCAGAAAATTATATACAAATAAATATATACAAAAGCAATTTGCATTAAACAGTTATTACTAAATTAATTTAAGACATTTGTGTGGTATCACCAATAAAACGATTTTTAAAAAAATGCAGTTTTTCTTTTTCTTTTTTTTGTTATTACGCAAAAAAATGTTGTTGACTTGGGTACACAAAATCTAATTTAGCTCTCTATTTATAAATTTCCCTATTTCGGCTCCATACCGAGTGACCTTGGGCAAGGAATTTACTAATCACTAGTGGCGCATCTCAGTGGGTAGGAAGACAGCGCACGTAAGCAGGAGCATCATCATCAGGTGGCCAAAATCAAGGTTTAATTTAAATGCTTTAATTTATGAACTTTTTAAAGAAAAATTCATCTATCAGAGCAATTGCTAGTCTAGAAAGATCCAGTCACTATCTGTTGCTAAAACCGAATTAAAATTTCATAAATCTCGTTTACCTTACCCAATTTTCCAACAAATAAGCAAAGAAGAGTGGCGAACAAAATTAAATTACTTTCTCCAGCCCTATACTCCTTTTCATCCTGACCTCCAAAGTTGATTTCTTGGACATGAAAACATGTAATATTTCTGACTCAAGTTTGCTATTAGAGTTCTGTCAAAGATCGTTTGCGATATGAATTCCAAAAAATAAATTATTCCTTTCGTATAATCGTAACTGAAGAAATTCAAGAATCATTAGAATGATTATTTTGCATTCTTTCAGAACGAATTTAAAATAATGCTACCGTGCTGCCATCTTGAATATTAAAAAAATATGAACAAGTCTAATGAGAATCGTCAGAGTTAGGGAATTACTCTTTAATTATTCCCCACAATTTCGAGAGTTATTTCATTAAAAAATTCCTTTATATTTAATCCTAATAATGTTGAATTATATTATATCTATAGAATATTTCATGTAAATGCCATTTCACATTTTTTTTCTCTCCAGTAACTAAATTTATTTGCTAGTGGTGTATCTCAACAGATGATTAATATGTACATTAGGGAATATCTTATTCTTTCTGAATAATGTAAATTTAAAGGATCTAATGATTCAATAATTTTCAATAACTTCTTTCCATTTCAACAAATGATTTTTATTTGCTTTATTTCATTTCATTTTATTTTTTACTTATATTTAATCTTACTTTTATATAAAAATAAGTGCAACTCAAAAAATAAAAGAGAAGGAAATAAAGCCAGAATTTTATGATTTAATGGGAATTGATTCTGCTCTTTTATAATATTTCTTCCATTTCATATATGCATTTTTGGACTTCTTAAATTGGTTTAAAATAAATAATTATTTTAAACCAACAAAACAAAATAATTTAACCAATTTCAACCAAAATAAATAATTATTTTAAACCAATCAACGGCGAACTTGAGGAAGCGCTATCCTTTGATTCGTGGATCTTTTTTAAAGCGACCACTGAAAGAGTTTTAAATCATTTTAAATAGTGATATTCGAAGTTTCATAACTTAGTCAGTTTTAATCGCCAAAGAATGAAACTTTTTTTATTGAAATATTGTCTAAATTATATAACTAAATATGATTAATAGGCAGCAATATAAAAATTTAGATTTCGTATTTTCAGAAGAACTTAAACAAAATTAATATTAACTATATCGAAATTAGGTATTCGGCCGTTACTAAAATATGAAGGTTTATATTTATGCCTTATTTTGAGTCGGGAAAGACTATATTAATCTAATTTTGATTTATTCATTTTGAAAAAAAAAACTTTTTTAATTTGTTTGTTTTTCTCTTTTTTCAGACCGAACATGTTACAAGCTATGATCAAAACGAAGGTTGGAAATCGGTGACATTTTACGACTTTTCAAAGGTAAGAAATTCTCCCACATATGTAGCTTTTTAAAATCAGTTTCTGTTTTAAATCAGTGTAGCTTTTTAAAATCAGTTTTCTTTTTATTCACACCAATAAAAGATTAATTGAGCGTTTAGCAGATTGATAGCCATTGTCAAAAATTTATTTAATAGACATTTTTTAATTATATAGAGTATTTTTGTTTTCATACTAAAACTTTAATTTTACAGAAAAAATTACTCAAAACTTAACAAAAAAAGTTTTCCAATCAATAAATTTTAAATAATTTTTCTTCAATGCGAATCAGAATCCAGGGGAAGTTTCTCTTTGGAAGAGATATCGTCTCAACCCAAGAGTTCCAAATTTAGCAACTCCCAGCAAGATTTGGTTTTAGAATATGAAAATTCAAATACATCTTAAACAAATTAAGAAATGTGCATTTGGAACAGTGTGATTTCTTTTCGTATTGTATTCAATTTATTGAGAAAGAATAATTTCTAACATTTCATCGAAATATGTAAGATCTAAAAAAAATCATTATTAATATTTACAAAGTAAAATGAATATTTACTCCCCTTTACCTTATAATCGGATGAAAATATGAAAGGATATTATATTGTTAAAAAAAACTAATTCTTATGAATGAAAAAGGCTGATTGATCTGAAATAAGTAAAAAGTGTTCATCATTGGAACATATTTGTTATCACAGTTATGCGATATGAGGTTTTTAGCATTCTTAATTATCAAGTTTTATTTTCATTTTAAAAACGACGAATAAGCACCAATAGGAATCTAAACATTTGTGAGAATTTTGAATGCACATAAACATCCTGAATAAGAATTTTAAAAAAATAGCATGAAAGTGTTCAGAATGAATGCAAAAGTGCAGCTAGATATTTTTTCTTTTTAATTTTACATTTTAAGAGAATTAAACTTCTGTCTTCAAAACAATATTCCTTTTTATTCGTCGTTATAGAATGAAATGTTAGAATTATCAAGTTTTTACTTTTGATGCATTTAGAGGCTTACTTCTTCCAAAGCTTAACTAATTATTGATTTTATCTTATTTGATGTACAAAAAAAAATGTATTAAAATATATCTATAAATACTCATCTAAATTTTGAATAGCATTTAGCTCGAGAAATTTATTACAACCAAATGTCTTATATTCAAACACATTTTTTAAAGTAAAAACACAGAAGAATTTGAAAAAGGAAAGTTCTGTGATGATCATTTGATATGGGAATCTAACCAAATAATTTGAGGAAACAAATTGAAATCCGATAATTTAGATGAGGAACTTGATCAGAAGTTTCCC
This sequence comes from Argiope aurantia, assembly GCA_026543865.1. Taxonomy (NCBI): domain Eukaryota; kingdom Metazoa; phylum Arthropoda; class Arachnida; order Araneae; family Araneidae; genus Argiope; species Argiope aurantia. Next base: position 112,920 of record JAPMOR010101500.1, read on the forward strand.
ATATTGATTGAGCTTTGGAATTTCCAGTTGAGCGAATAACTTCATTAATAAAGATAGTTTATGTTTTTTATTTTATATATATATATATATATATATATATATATATAATTTCTTAGATTCGAGACTTTCGATTTTTTAACGTCATTTTATTTCATCTCGGAGAGGCACGCATTCTGTACCAGCAGGAGCGACGAGCATACACACAACAACACATAGCGAAAAGAAAGAAATAAGGGCAAGCTGATGAATATTTTATACCTGGCCTTATATAACATGAGATTTCGATATGGTTTTCTGACACGTGTTGATTCTAATACCACACGTGTCGACCTTGACGAGGGGAACAGAGGGATCCTTTAGAAGAATCTGTTTACATCAGCGATTCTCTATCCCTTCACTTGGCACGTGGGAATGACGCAATCATTTTTACAAAGCTTCAGTTGAATTAATTAAATATAAAAAGTAGAATGGGATCAGGAAATAAGAGAATATTTTAGAATGACTTTGACATGGGCTGAATTAGACTAAAAATTAACTAGGATTAAATTAAATTTGAAAATGTCATTATATATATATATATTATTTTATTATATTGTTTGTTATTTTCTATTGTCTCTTAAATTTATTTTAATTTCATAATTTCATAACATACTAATTATAGTTATTTATTTATTTACTCAGATTTAAAATAAAATTCATTCATTTTTGTACAATAATAAACATATGCAGTGTTTATCAATTATAAAATTATTCGTGTTAATCTTATGTATGCGTATTTGTTTTACAGAAAAAAGTAGCATACAAAGACACAGATTCGAACCAGTGTTTTGTTGCAGACCTTCGTGGGGAAACTTTGGATGAGGATCGAAAGCGTCTACGACAAATCAACGTAAGAACGCGAACTTTAGTATAAATATAAATATTTATCAGACTTAGAACAAGCATTTTATGAATATTTTGTATCATAAATATTTTCTAATTTTAAAAGGATGGCTTGAGGTATATGACTACGTTCGGACGTATCTTATTACGTTATATATAACGATAATAATATATATATATATTTGTATTTTTGCATAAAATAGATTCAAAAAACACCTGTGAAACAAAAATATATCATTTGAAAGTAAAAGTATTTTGATAACTGAATTTTCTTAAAAGCTAAAATGAGATGTAAAGCAAAAATTTCTAATTTAGAAGCTTATCAGTTGTCTTCTTTAGTATTTTGTTTTATTTAAAATTCAGAAATATATTACCTAACCCCTGAATTAAAAAAAAATATGTTTCATTTCTACAGTGGTGTAACGACTGACGGAGAAAGGGGTGTGGCCAATCTTACTGGGCCCCATAATGGCAAAATATTAATGTGGTTATGCATTTTTTTAGTGAGAAATATTATGAGGAGCAAAATAAACAATTAAATAATAATGCCATACCTCGGACATCAAGCATCCTTGATAAACTATAGAGGTAAGAAATTGGCGGGAAAAATCATATGATGCCCTGGGCGTCACATATCCGTATTAGGCCAGTGCATTTTTATTTAATTGAATACTGGGATTCGATTGATAACTAATCTGAAATGTTAAATTTGTAAAATCTCTGCAGACGAACAGATTTCTTATTCTGTATTTAAAGAATAGCAGAACATGTAGTGAAATTCTTATAATTGATTTGAACAAAAGGATTAATTAGAGTTTAATTTATGAAGCTTTTCATAAGAAGATTTTATTAAATTTAGAACCTGTGAGATAGCATTTAAAGAAGTAAAATGCATTAGAGCGCAAATTTCGTAAAAATAATAATTGATACATTTTTTTTCTTAGAATGAAAGTAGAAACAAAATTTAAATAATTTTATAAAGGGAACTGCTCATAAAGCAATTGAATAAAAAATATTCAATATTTTCGTCAAAAATCGAATTTTTAAAGCAAACGATAAACTTAAAGTAAAAAAATCAAACGATAAAAACACATACACTGCGTAAAAAAAGTAGAAGGACAGTGTCTTTTTGCCAATTAATATCTCTTATTTTCTCCTAACTACTAGATATTTATGCAGATTTAGTTTAATGACCCTTGTTTTCATTTTAGGCAAAAACTAAACATCTACCATTAATATTACTAAGAAAATTAGTATATATAATTTCCGATGCGTAAAAGAAGTAGAAGGACACTTGCTAACATATTTAATTTAGTGAGTTGTTCTTCATTTAAATAGTGATTTTGTACTTTGTTTATCCTTTTCTGTCAAAAAAATCTAATTTGTTTAAAAGTTAAGTTGTTTCTCCGTTCTCAGAAATGCCTAAAGGAATACCTTTGAATGACTTGCAAAAAGGGCCAATTTTCGCATATCAAAATGATGGTAAAGGAGATTGCTCGATTTTTGCAGGTGAGCCCCAATACAGTTTCAAACTTTATCAGAAATCCTTATAAAAATGGAAATAAAAAGAAGACTGGTAGACCGAAGAAATTAACACCACGTGAGGAAATAAAACTTGCTGTGTGCTGAAGAAGAACAAAGGAAGTGTTTCAAAGGCAAGAAATCAAGTAGGACTTAATCATGTGATGAAACAAACAGTTTACAACTATATTAAAAGATCTAAAAAATTCATTTTCAAAAAAACGGAAACATCATCCTAAGTGGAAACAAGCTCACATTGATAACCGTTTAGCGTGGGCTAAGGAGCACATGTCCTGGACTACAGAATAGATTTTTGTGATATTTTCCGATGAAAAGAAATTTAACTTAGACGGTCCAGACGGATATCAGCACTACTGGCATTGCCTGGGGACTGAAGGCGAATACTATTCAACACGACAAATGGGAGGAGGAAGCTTAATGGTTTGGTTGGCAGTTGGATATGGAGGAAGGACAAGTCTGGTTTTCTTAAATGGTAGGCAAAAACATACATACATTCAAGTGCTGAATTCCGAGCTTCTTCCTTATGCTTCTGACATGGGGGGTGGGGGTGGGGGGTGAAGAGTGGAAGTTTCAGCAAGACGGAGCTTCCATTCACACCGCGACTGGAGTCAAAAATTGGTTCTTGACAAATAATGTGGATGTTTTACCATAGCCAGCCAAAAGTCCTGACCTTAATATAGTGGAAAACAGCTGAGCAATACTAGTTCGTCGAGTTTATGCTGATGAAAGGCAATTTGATTCGCAAACTGAGCTTCGAGAAGCATTGAATGACTCGTGGGACAATTTTTGTCAAACTGAAATTCAAACTCTATACAATTAACTTCCAAACAGAATATTTGAAGTTATAAAGACCAATGGGAAGACCATTCCTTATTGAAGTCACTATTTTTTCATTCATTATAATGCTGTCCTTCTACTTTTTTT
>JAPMOR010101500.1:117568-151413 GCA_026543865.1 Argiope aurantia
ATATATATATATATATATATATATATATATATATATATATATATATAAATTACACTATATAAATATTACAAAATTTTAGCTGCAACCGTTTGATGCTTTTTACATCGCATCAAGGTCACTGACATCACATATATATCTTTTTTTCTTTACTTTTTCTTCTAGACATTTTGAAAATGTTGAACTTCAGGAAGGGCAGAACAAATGATATATGAAATTATAAAAGGACCAATGTAGTTTCCCCCCCCCCCCCAATTTCTGTTTCTTCAATATATGTATCGATAATTTTTTGAAGAATGAAAATTGTTTGTAGAAATATTTTCACTGACCACTTTGGGTGATCAACTAGTTTGTTGGGAAGTTGGCCAATTCAATTAGACCGTATAATAATCCAGTTCAACTAATTATAGAGAGCCAACTCTCTCACTCTCTCTCTCTCACACACACACATACCTTCATTGTTAGTATAATTTGTTTTATGTAGTGTGCTAAGTGTTTAACGTTTCTTTATAATCCGGTGATTAAAATTTTTCGTTAATGAAAATGAATCTTCATTATTAATAAAATCTCTCTGGTGACGATCAACTTAAGGGACAATTGATCATAGATCTAACATATTAGGTGCAAGTATACTTTGGAGGCTGTCGCTGTGCAATTTCGAGCCCTTTTTTCCTAATTATAATTATTTAAGAATTAATTTTCTTCCTATAATTTTTGAAACAGTGCACATATTACATGATTTTTAAATCATTTTAAAATGCAAGCAATAATTTTTATAATCATGTTAATTTTTCATTTTTGTACCGTTTTTGTCAAATTATAAAAAACAAAAATAAAATGAAATGAAATGAAAAATAAAATAAAATAAGAAATAAAAGTAGAATCTAAACATCGTGCACCGCTCACTTACAACTCAATATAAGTCCAAAAATTGGCAATACCTCTTTTTGTAAAGTCACGAATAACAGAAGGTTTGCAGTTTCTTTATCGAGAAAATTTGTACCAATAAAGTTTTAAAGTTAAAACCATCTTAAGTTTTCAATGAATTAGGTTATGATAAATGTTATTTTTTCCATTATCAATAATTTTAAGCGTATTTTGGGCCTATCTACTTAGAAGCACGCGTAGTAGCTTAGATATGTAAATCGTTCATGAAACACTTCTTCTACATTTTAGAAGGTGAATAGTAATTTTCATGTGAAATATTTTGCCCCATTTCAAATTATATAAGTCAAACCAATTTTTCAATGAAATACATTGATACACTACAAATAAAACTGAACAGATGCTGAAAAATTAAATCAATAAAGTTTTTGAACTGTTTTTCACCCATGTAAATATTTCCTTTCATACATATGCAATCCAATAAAATGTTTTATAACTGCACATGATTATCTTTTAAAACTGGCTTATATTGGCTAGAATTATAAAGATTCTTACATTTTTATGTTAAAATAACAGCTTCATTTTTTATGTCATTTTTGTTTAAATTTAAAATGCATTTTAAATTGCTTCAATAATCTTTCAAGAAGATTCATATCAATACTTGATAAATAATTGCGAATTATTCTGGACATTTTAAAACTGTAGAATTGTAATTTATTTACACATTTGTCAAAATAACATTTGACTTACTAAGAGAATTGATGTACTAGAATTACTCCATTTGATTCTGGATGTATCCAGCCAAGATTTTGGAGAAGGCTGAAAAGGGAGATTTGAAATTTGAAATTTCAGAGATTTGGAGATTTGAAAAAGGCTGAGCATATTTGTGACCACAGTCTGGCTCAACAAAACGTTGGTTAAGCGAATGGGGCATTCACATTACACCATATTTTTGCGAATATGGAATTTTAAACTTGCTATTATTTAAAAATAAACAAGGTTACAATTGCCATTAAAATTAATGTAAAGAATCATTCCGATATTTAATCTTTTTCCATCCTCTATCTGCGTTTCTTTGTTTTTTGAGTTTCTATAGAAGACAGCATACAACAAACAAAATCATCTATACTAATCTACTCAACTGAAATTTTAACATTAATTACTTTAAACCTAGTGTTGAGGTTATACCCAATTTGTCGCAGTTTTTCTTGGAGAATATACCATCATCTCCAGAACCCACCATGGCAAGTGGCGTTTTAATCAGACTGTTTCACTGGATATGTTAGTTTTATTGCTTTGCTTTTTTATACTCATTTTTATGGTTTTGCTCCACCCCGTTTACGTGAATTGAAACAATTTAATACTCAGACCTGTGTTTATTATTATTACTCATGTTAGGGAAAAGTACCAGGGAAACAGCGCTTGGCTAAGTTTTTTTTAATCATGTTTTTTAGAAGAAAATAGATACGGATCGCATACTAATTACCTATGAATATTTTTCAATCTTGCCTACATATGAACTGGTCATTTAAATAGAAAAAAAATCATGAAAGCATTATTATGCAATTAACATGCTATTCGAAACAATCTGCTATATTACAGCATTCATTTTACAGTTTATCTATCATTACTTATATTTTTGAACTTACACTCGGTTTTACCATAGTGAAATCGGGTCCTAGATGGCGCTCTATGACATTGTCAGCATGAGAGCAGAGAGAAAAAGGTTCTAATAGTTATAAAAAATGCTAAAATCCTTTTCAAAATACATGTAATAAATAAATTTATATAAATACAAGAACTGGTCGTTTAAAACTATAAGATCTTTATTGAAGCTCGGATATTACCTCGGTTTGTTTAGGTTCTACTTGGACTGGTGGCGCCATCTCTTGGACTCAAATAGTTCTAAAAAATGTTTTTTTCCTAAAGACACCTATATAGATAAATTTAAAAAGCAAAACCTTATCTAAAAATGAAATTTGATCCAAATCATTAGCACTGTTTCTACGATACACGAAATGAATATATATATACAAGAATTGCCCGTTTAAAGATATAAGATGTATGTAAATAAATTTTATTTTGATAAATTTGCCAATGAACTCGACAACGTTGGTGTTTGGGGTGATGATTTCCAACTTTCAAATTTTACACTGTATTTGAGTATGCTAGGAGTCGTAGAAATCCATTCATTCATTTAAAATTAATTAACAAACAAATAAAAAACATGACAGCGGTTTGAATGACATATCGAATGTCGATCGAAAAAATGACATATCGAAATTAGTTGAAACGATGCTGGCTTATTCTTTTCATTAATCCTCATCAATAAGAAATTTTAATATTTGCAATCTTGTATGTCCTATTATTTAATGAAATATATATTTATAATTTATTGCAATGTAAGGATTTCATTTGCGAATAACAATTAATGATAAAAGTTTAAAATGTTTTATTTTCTGATTAGAAATCTCTACAATTAGAATGCAACGATTTTTAATCAAAAATTGTTCTTATGATGCTACATATATTTTTGATTCTTATTTATGTAATTCAAAATTTAAAATGTTTGAGAAATCAGTATTATAAAGTGAGGCAAGCGGTAATTGAAATGAATTATTTTAATAATATAGACGAACCAGCTGGCAGTAAAAAAATGAATAATAGGTTTTCAGATATTATGATTCTAGAGCATATTGTATTTTTCGTTTTTAATGATTCTTAAACTTTTCTGTTGTTACGAAGAAACAATATTAAAAACATGCGAAGACAAAAATACATACTATGTATATGTGCACTTTTAAGTTTAACACTAACCAAGGTTATACAAATAATTGTTTCAACTTGCAGTCAACTCGAATAAGGATTCTTTGATTTATTTATCTCATTCTTGTTATTAATTTAATTATATTAATATCCCGTTCTGAGGCAGAAAGGAGGCTATTTTGAGAATATACCTTAATCTCAATTTCTCTATTTTGAGAATATACCTTAATTTTATGCCACAATCGGATGATGAGGATTTCATCTGAGTTGGTACATCTTCTGCAAGCTTCCACAGCATACTATCAGACTAGCATTTGAACCACGGAATCAGAATTCACATGCACCAGGTTCATATATGCAACAGATCATTTAATGCAAATAGATTCCGAATCAATAACTTTCCGGTCCGAGAGCTGAGATGAGGTTGCTGAGACCTTACCACTAGACCACATCGTCTCCATTATCCAGTCACATGTGTGTGTGTATTTTGTGTGTTATCTAATAGTACTGATTTCACACAATGATTAAAATACTTTTTTTAGGCCGTAAGAAACGAGACACTGCTTCATCAGGAAAGATTGGGGATCGTGGTCAGTTCACTCATCATTCGTACGGACATTATGGTCATCAAAGTAACAACTATGCTCATTATGGTCATGAAACTCATGTAACAGGAGCCGTGGATAAAGATGGTAACCTGCGAACTCAAAAAATCAGTGATCATCAGGTAAAATACTGAACAAAAATTTTTAATTAGTGACTTTTTAACATAAAAATATTTATAAAATTTTTTATTTTAATTTTGAAGATTTTTTATTCTAAATATTAATTGGTTTTCAAACTCATATTATTTAATTTGTAGTACTTAAAATAAATAAAGGAATTTTAATTAAGGCCGATGCTATTTACCACCATTTTTATACTTTTAATAAGATTTTGTTCTAAAAAAAATCTATATATGAAGACATTAATTTATTATATGTTTAAATGGAAGTAAAATACCTTTGTTTGATATTACGATATTGTATTTCAACAGACTAGATCATATGGTACTCAAACCTATCCTCCTTCTGGAACTGGAGATATGCGGCAAAGTCAATCGACTGATTCAAGATCTACTTCTAGAGATCCGTACCAACAGCTTCCATCATCTTCTCAGAATGACTTAGCTGGGAATATGGGCCTTGGCAGTACCGGACAGTTCTCTTTGCAAACCGCGCAGGAAAGTGGCTATCAACTTAATCTTCCTTTCGGTCTCAAGGCTGGTAATGCATATAGAGGAGGAATACATAGTCAGGGCCAGTATGGTGTTGGTGGAGCAAGGCCGCAAATACAGACATCTCTTCATAGGTACCCTGGTAGTCAAATAACAGACACCGTAGGAGGTGTGGGTCCTGGTCACCAGGAAAGAGCTACGGGAGTTGTGCAACCAGGTGGAGGCCAAATTTCACCAAGCTTAACTCATACTGGATATCCGAGTACTCTAGGCATAGGAAGAGATGGTTATGGAATTACTGATCAAGGGAGAGGAACTGATTCGTTGAGACAACCTGGTCAACCATCGATTTTGCGCCCTGGTATTGGCTCCCTACAACCGGGATCTGGAGTATTAAGACCAGATGGTTCCGTAATTCCAGGCATTGATGGATCTTTAAAAGATATTAGAATATCAGGTTTGCAACCAGGAATTACTTCTCCCGGCGGTAAAATAACTGGAAGTCAATTACTTCCTGGCCAACGAATAACGCCAGGTGGAGAAATTATAACTGATTCTGGCGTGACATCACAACATATATATCCTCCGTCAACTGGATTCAGACCCGGCTCTTATCCTATCGGGCCCCCTGGTTCTATAACCACGTTCCCATCTGGAATACAAGTAGATCAGTCTGGAAGAGTAATACCAGGGTTTCCTGGTTCTGTATCCACAAGGCCAGGAGGAATTCAAGTGGATCAATATGGTAGAGTGATACCAAGTATTCCTGGTACTATACCCTCGAGACCTGGGGGAATTCAAGTTGATCAGTCTGGTAGAGTAATAACGGATCACTCTGGCACATATCCTATTGGTCCACCAAGTTCTATAAGTACCAGACCAGATGGTACTCAAGTAGATCAGTTTGGTCGAGTAATACCAAGTACTCCAGGATCACATCCTGCTGGTTTACCGGGTTCTGTGAGTACAAGACCAGATGGTGCTCAAGTAGATCAGTTTGGTAGAGTGATACCAGGCTCATATCTTCCTGGTATACCGGGTTCTGTGAGTACAAGACCAGATGGCACTCAAGTAGATCAGTTTGGTAGAGTCATACCAGGCATTCCAGGCTCATATCCTACTGGCACTCCAGGTTCGATAAGTACAAGACCTGATGGCACTCAAGTAGATCAATTCGGTCGAGTAATACCAGGCATTTCTGGTTCTATAAGCACAAGACCAGATGGCACTCAAGTTGATCAGTTTGGTCGAGTAATACCAGGCATTCCTGGCTCTATAAGCACAAGACCAGATGGCACTCAAGTAGATCAATTCGGTCGAGTAATACCAGGCATTCCTGGTTCTATAATCACAAGACCAGATGGCACTCAAGTAGATCAATTCGGTAGAGTAATACCAGGCATTCCTGGTTCTATAAGCACAAGACCAGATGGCACGCATGTTGATCAATTCGGTAGAGTAATACCAGGCATACGGACAGATGGAGGTATTCCACAGGATTTAACAGGAAGACTTCCATCCCAAATATCAACAGGTAGTCAAATTTCTCCTAGTTATTTGCCTGGATACCCTGGTTATATAACATCTGGAGATACTACATCACGTCAAGTCGTAGGAGATACTAGGCTCACTGAACAAGGCAGAGTGACTGGAATTGAAGGAGACGGCTTGCCGGTTCAAATTCAGCCAGGGGATTCTCTTCGATTTGGTGGCGGGGATTCTGCATCCTCTCAAACTCAAATTCAAACTGGTTCTGAAGGTACTGCCGCAGAAGCTTCATCAGCTGGGCAGTATAGAGGACTTGGCTCTCAGACTCAGGTTCAGGGGGGCTATAAAGGAAATGGCTCGTTTTCAGCTCAAGCTCAGTCTGGGTTTACAGGAGGCGTAACTCAGAGTCAAGTACAAGGAGGTAAACAAGGAGGATTGTCAGGATCAAGTGCAATAGTTGAACAAGTAGGTTCCGCTCAAAGTCAAGTTCAAATTGGTCAACCAAGTGGTGCTGCAAGTAGTTCGGCACAAGGTAGATTTTCGAGTGGCTCGACCCAAGTGCAAGCACAAAGTAGTAGATCAGGTGGAAGTGCAGGGGCAGAATCTCAGTCGAGTGGCCTAAGTAGCAGCCAAGTGCAAGTAAATATTGGTGGGGACGATGGACAACAACAAAATGGTTTTCAAGGTACAGTTTCAGCTTCTGTTCAAGGAGGGTTGACATCGGGTCAATCACAGACACAGCTTCAAGGGGGTTATAATTCTGGAAGAACTTACGTTGCCACAGCCCAAGGTGGATTCGATTCAACTCAAGGTTTCCAAAGCTCAGTACCTGGTTCAGGATCCCTTCCTATTCTCACTTCCCTCACAGGCACATCTGGGGGTCAACAGCCTATTCGGACTTCAGGAGTTAATTTAATTGGTACTGATGGAACACCAGGAAGAATACCAGGCGAAGGAAGACAGGGGCAAATCCCTGATTTGAGTCAATTACCATCTACATACCCAGGAATACGTCAGCCTGAAGGTGGGACTGGATCACCTGATTCTCGATACCAACCGGGCATTTCACAAATTTCTTTGACACCACAAGGCATTTATCAACCATCTGAGTTGCGTCCGTCTTTACCTGGCTCTTTACAACCTGGGTATGATTTACGCTATCCAGATTCATCAGGAAGACCTGGTATATCCGAATCAAGATTGCAACCAGGAGCTATACCCTCTGGACATCTACCCATTGATGGTCGTAGACCTGGATACCAGCCAGGATCAATTCAACAACCATCGACAGGAGTTCCATCTTCAGTGCAAATTTCTCCTCCTGGTAGAGGATTGCATCAGCCTGGTTATCAACCTGGTTCTTTGCAACCACAATCTCACATATCTACTGGAGTACCTTCATCAGTGCAAATTTCGCCTCCACGTCCAGGAGAACAACAAATACCTTACCGGCCCGGAATGATTCAACCACCATCCCAAATATCTACAGGAGTTCCTTCTTCTTTGCAAGTTTCTCCTCTGCATCCAGGATTCCCGCAACCTGGCTACCAACCCGGTTTGCTCCAACCACCATCTCAGATATCTACTGGTATACCTTCATCAGTGCAAATTTCACCTCAACATCCAGGACTGCAACAGCCTGGTTATCAGCCCGGCTCACTCCAACCGCCATCTACTGGTGTACCATCATCAGTACTTATTTCGCCTCCACGTCCAGGATTGCAACAACCTAGTTATCAGCCCGGTTCATTTCAATTGCCTTCTAATGGAGTACCTTCATCAGTGCAAATCTCACCTCAACGTCCAGGACTGCAACAGCCTGGTTATCAGCCCGCCTCACTCCAACCTCCATCTACTGGTGTACCATCATCAGTACTTATTTCGCCTCCACATCCAGGACTGCAACAACCTAGTTATCAGCCTGGTTCATTTCAATTGCCTTCTACGGGAATACCATCATCAGTGTTGATTTCACCTTCACGTCCAGGATTGCAACAGCCTGGTTATCATCCTGGGTTTCCCCAACCTCCATCTCATATATCTACTGGAATACCATCATCGGTGCAAATTTCGCCTCCACGTCCAGGGCTTCAACAACCAGGCTATCAACCTGGTTTATTCCAACCACCATCTGAAATATCTTCTGGAATTCCTTCATCAGTGCAAATTTCTCCTTCTCGTCCAGGTTTGCAACAACCTGGATATCAACCCGGTTTCTTCCAACCAGTATCTCATATACCATCTGGAATTCCCCCATCATTACCCGGACAACAATTTGTCCCAGGAATTCATCGTCCTGGCATTCTTCCCTTGCCATCCAATGTATCTAGGCCAGGTTTGCCAACCAGCCCACCAGGAGTGAGAGAGCCAGATTTAACAGATGAAAGTAGCTGTTGTGAAGCATTACGAAACTTGAGAAGACGCTGTTGTGATCGATCAGATGGAAAAAATGGTAGAGCTGACTCTTCTTGTTGTTCGAGATCAAATAAATTTGATAACGATTTCGATCTTGATGATGATTCAGATGAAACTACAAACGGCGAACCTTGTAAAGTAGTAAAGGCCATTTGTTACATTGTGTACAAGCCAGTGGGTAAAGCAAGAATTTGTAAGCCAACAAAAACTAATGGTTGCTGAAGCAAGCAATCTCCTTTTTTTACTTAGTAAGATAATGATTTTTAGTAATATTTGTAAACCTATTTTAAATGTTTCATCTTTCTAGAATTCATAATTTTTGTCACAATCTTTATTTTAAATAAAGTATGTTGGAATAAAATTTTACTGTTAAATTACTTAATTCCTACAAAATATCTAAGACAAAACTACACTTGTCCTTATTCTGGTTTTTCCCCAAGAGAAAGGAACGCATTGTTCAAGAAGTAATAGATATAAGACTTTTCATTACATTTTACCCTTATGAGCCCAAAGATGTTTCTTCACAATATCTGTGTTTACTGAATTTACTGAAGTTTCTGTGTTTACTGTGTTGTGTTTCCAGAAGTGAACGGAAAATATGACAAAAAAACATAATACAATTGAAATGGTGTAGTCTTTTTAAACTAGAAAAATTTTAAAGCAAAGTATTAATGAATGCATAATACAAAGGTATAAATCATATTCATGATACACTAATTATAATTGATTCCTGAGGGTGATGTTATTGATTAGAGCAGAAATGGAGTGAAATATAATGGCTATTTCAAAAACTTAAAAATTATACTGCTTTTAAATATTGCCTGAAGTTTAGTAATTAATATTATTCAAATATTATTCTGCTAAAAAGAAATCTTTGAAATAATTTTTAATGAAACTTCGCTAAAATTAATAAATGAATAAAAGTAGTTGAGGTAGTATCCCATTTTCTAAATATGCATCATCTACATGCATAAAAATCGATATAATATTGTTATTTCATGTTTTATTCTATTTTTTGGCAAAATTCATCGTAATTCATCGGGAATTTGTTGATCGGGACAATTAAATATGAAATGAAAATTAAATATTATCAATAAAATATGATCTTGTACAATTAAATATGATTAACCAATTTTTAAATCAAATCTACCAGCTCTCAGGTGTTCAATAAGAACAGAACAAATTGATATCAAAATCTAAACGTGTAAAATTTCTAAAATGCAAAATATTTAAAAATCTATCTTATGAATGTGAATAATTTGGGTGAACCCAAGTTGTCATCTCAAGAAGCGCCATTAAATGCTTTCCAGTAATATCTTTTACTTACTTATTGGCAACACGATTGTCCTCCAGGTCCACGTGAGACGAGTTCCACTACAACAAAAAAAGAAAAGAAAACTGTCGCTATTAGATTAAAATGTCGTAAGACAAAAATTACAAGAACAAACCAAAAAAATATTTTTTTTTTGATTTAAGAAGTGGAACCCCTAGAGAATAATGGCATTTTGTGACAGCATGCAACAAGTTGAAAGCAAACATAGTTAATATATATTAGGGTTCTAGATAATTTGTCATACTGCATTTTGACTTAATAACCACGTTATGTGCTTAAAATAATCTAAATCCTTATGTTAGTTTTCTCACCGCCTCTGACATAATTAGTTAAATGCTGCGAATATCAAACCGGTTAAGAAGTGGCATGGCTAAAGGGGGAAGGTAAAGGAAAGGGCAGTTTTCTACGAGTGCAGACCCGGTTCTAGCGGCCATTTAATTTCATTCTCCCTCTCATTATGAAATAAAGAGTTTTTCAGAAATTTATACCACATGAAAACGGTTGAAACATAAGTGTGTTATTATGGAAATAATTTTACAGTTAAAAATCAGTTCATTTTAAATATAGTGTTTATAATTATAGAAGAAATAGATTTCAACTAATGTTATTCAACTAGAAAATATGCCTGACTATAGGGCTGTTATCATATTAACAAAATTTCGAATCTGATTGTCACAAATTAAACTAACGAAAAATATAACAGAAAATCTCAGGTTGAAATAAATAGCAATCCACTAACAGAAAAAAAAGCAATATCTCATGCAAAATGAAAATATTACCGCACGGAAATATTAGCAATACCCACCAAATGAAGTGAGAATATTATGAATAAGCAGACTTCAGATCATCAATCTTTGCTATATTCTAGCATAAAAAATATAAATAAAATGTGCAGTTAGCAGTCCCATAACTATTTATTATTCTCTTAGCTTTTTTCTTCCCCGATCTTAAAATTCTCACTTATTTTTGCTTCTTTGCAATGGGATTTTCTCTACACATAATGTTCACTAACACTTAAAGTAAAACTAATCATTAAAATCGTATTGAAACAAATACCGATTTACTAGAAAAAAAAGATGTATTGCCAAATACAAAATAGAAATAATTCAATACTTTTTGGTGACAAGTTTCATTAATTCACCAATAAATTCATAAGAAAAATTGCACAAACGGATACATTTCATTTTCGTTCTTTTACTATTAACAATTAATTACAATTTAGTACTAAAATTACAAAAAGTTTTTATTGATGTCCTACATATGTCAGTCGCTTCAATTCTTATCTTATGACTTGCTTATCAATAAGACGTGTTACTCACACTGGAAGCGAACAGAGGAGCCCCTTGCTGCTGTCACCCATAAACAAGCTCCCTATGCCAGATAGGTATAAAAAAGTAGGTACATAGTAAATAATTTTACAGCTAAGAAGAGTGACACTAGTTCCCTCACTATTTAAATATATACATTAAAAAATCTTACTGGACCTAGTTTGGGTCATCAGTTAAATGGATCCTTTTTTTAAAAATTCTTTAGCTTAAGCGAATCAGGTTTCTTAGAAGTTAATAATGCAAAATTTTATCCTCAAACCATAGAATTAAACATTCCTCTCAGTAATTTAAAATTGAAGTCTCTAAAATATATTGCTATTGTTACTTATGCACTTATCATAGACAAGCCCACTGATGAAGTCAGCGATTTAAGCCGAGTGTGAACAGTAGCTTCTGAGGGTAAAGGCCCCGGAGCACCCGAGGCCAGAAGTCTGACTTTTAGGCTCGTATGAAGATGATACTCACAAAATCGCTTGCACAATCCCTTTTTACATGGGGCTCTTTCACACACCTCACAGATAGAACACAGGGGGGAGAACAACCATGCCCCAACCGGAACTCGAATAATGGACGCTCAGATCACGGGGAAGACGCTCTATCCCTGGGCCAGGACGCAGGCTCTAAAATCTATTCAATCTATGCATATAAAAAAATTGAATGTTCTATTATTTGTTTGAACCTTATACATCCCTTAATGGATTCAAACGAAATTTAGCTTACATGCCTCTTACCATCTAGAAAAATTAACTAAGATATTAAAAATTTTCTACATTCCTTTGAGGAGGGTAAAATGGAGGTTACAAATCTTTAAGTTTTTCTACCGTAACTTCAGAACAAATGACCGCACAAACATTGTTTTCGCCACATCTTAAAATTAAACCAACGGGTCTTTCAAAAACTTTCTCGCACGCTCTCTAATAAATGTGTTATCCTCATCCCCCTATATAGAAGTGTGGATTTTGGTCAATATCGCGAGTGGTCTGCATGGATTGGCGAACAATAATACCAAAACGTAAGATCATTCGCGTGAATCTAATGTTTATATTGAACCTAACCTTTAATCTTCCGCGATTTTCTTGGAGATTAATTAATGGCATTTAGCAATAAATACTCGAAAAACGAATTTGTGTTTTGGACTCGCCGTTTCCAACCGATTAAAACCAATTCTACTGAACAATTACAACTGTAATTACAAAATCATATATCAAATGCCATATATTTAAATCATTGCGTTTATGAGTAATCATGTTTACATGCTTGTGAAAGCACATTTGGATTTCGTTCCAAATTTGATAAGTGTCTACAATTTAGGTGATAAATCTGTGCATAAATTTTATCCTTCGAACTATCTTCATTTTGTAGTTTTGAACTTACATTTAGACAGCCGGATGGAAAGACTTCCTCTGATTAGATTTCGCTCAAAATGTGTTTTAGATTTCTCTAGGAGGTCTAAAACGTGAAGATGCGCGAAAACCTTGAATGCGAATTTTTTGACAATTAAATACTTTAAAGAAAGTATTGTAATTGTCAAAAAATTCTTCATAGTGATGAAGAATTTTTTGTCATACTGAAGATGAATTGTCACAAAATTCTTCATAGTCAAAGAAAGCTTTATAGTGATGCCAATAGCATTATCTTACAATTTTTCTCTGATTTTAATCATTTTTAAAAATTAATTTATGCTTTTATCAATTCAATTTTTTGTACGTCTATAAGCAGTACTATTCAATTTCATGCATTTTACTTCTTCTTATATATATATATAAAATATATAAACGCAGATGTAGCCGCAGGTACATAGCTAAATATCTATATAAACAAGCAGGTTAGCACTGCAGCCAATTTTAGAAAAAGGAATTTGAGAGATTAATTATCTCTCTATTAATAGAGAGTTCGCAAATTGACTTGAAAATGGAATTCCAGATTACAAGGAAATTCGTTCATTTCTGATTAATTAGATGAAGACGAAATTGAACAAGAAACGATTGTAATTTAAGAAATTAGTTTAAGAATCGCATATTTTTATTAGGAAATATTGTTACAAACCTGCAATTCGGCTTCCCAGCATAGTTTGTTCCATCATTGGAAAGAAAGTTTTACAGTCATATGAATGGGACTAGCGCGTCGGAGGTCCCAGAGCTTGGCGACAAACTTGGCGACCAATTTGGCGACTTTGGCGCCAAAATAGATAATACCCGAAACTTCGAGAATTTTCCCGATCCGTCCAGTAGGAACCGAGATACGCCTCGAACGTTCCTGATTGGTTGAGAGGCTTCTAGCCCCGCCTCCTGAGACCTATAAAAGGGGCTGCGGCGGCCAGAGAGTCAAGTCCACACATTTCGCATTCATTTCGTCTCTAGCCATGGAAGGAGACGGACGTACGGATGACTCCAGCATTTCAAGGAGTACGAGTATGGCTAGTTTAAGGAGCGCGAGCAGTGGCAGGAGTGTTGGCTCAAGTAGTCACCAGCATCCTAGCGAATTTAGTCAGAAGATCCTAGAACATTGCAAAGTTCTAAGAGCGTGGGAAAGTGAACTGCAGGACTGTAAGAATTGCCAATGGTTAGAGCTAGTTGGAATGGGATTTGACAAAGAAAGCAGGTCAAAAGGCAAAGAGATAGAGGACTGGACAGAGGAACTTAATAAAAGAGTCACCTTTTATGAGGAAAAGATAAAGAACGCTAAACCATGTATTAGGAGAAGTTGTCTTTACCATGATGGAAATAAAAACCTTTGCGCGTACATAAAATATCAACAAAACAGAGTACAACAATTAAAATCCATAGCAGCAACCTTCGTAGATACCCTAGATCAGATGAAAGAAAATAATCAAGAGCACACAAAGCAATACCATGATGACGATTCTAAACTTACGGAATTACGAGATAGCATCAAAAGGATTGAAGAAGATTTAGAAAATCTAGGCCCATGCCCTGTATCACAGTGTATTGACCACACCCCAGAAAAGATACAACAGTCCCCCCGGGCAGAAAATAGAGAAAACACAACGAATGGAGATAGCACAGTAATGGATATAGATAGCCCACCCCAAGCACATAACAAGAGAAGTAATACCCCCACTGAAGACTTCCAGCTGGTAAATCCTAGGAAAGCTGCAAAAGCCAGGAAAACGGAGGAAACCCCAGTAACCATGAACACATCAAACAGATTTGAAGCGCTGAGCCAAAACCAGGAAACAGTTAAAAATAAACCGGCACCAATTAACCTTAAATTCTCAAGTAATTATAATTTAATACTTCAAGATATCCATAGGAAATTCCCCCGGACAGAAAACAAACTCAATAGAAACATGATCGCCATCCACCCAGATAATGAAGAGGAAAAGGAAAAAATTATTGAATTGCTAACAGAGAAAAAAGAAGAGTTTGTACTATCGGAAAATTTTGAAGACAGGCCCATAAAAGTAATCATGAAAGGACTCCCCATAGACGCCGACAAGGAAGAGATCATTAAAGAGCTGGAAGAAAGAAATTACAATATAAATAGAATATCTCAATTAAGGAACTATAGAATGAAGACACTATATCCAATTTTCCTACTCGAGGTTAAAAAGACGAAGCATGCACTTAACATCTATAATGAAAATACCCTTCTCCACCTTAGAGTAAAAGTTGAAAGCTATAGAAAGAAAACCACTGCTACAATTTGCTACAACTGTGCAGGCTTTCATCATTCCGCCAGGAATTGCAGGATGACACCAAAATGTATAAAGTGCGGAGGCCCCCATGCTACTAGAACCTGCAGCATCAAAGAAATAATTCCAGACCCAGTATGCGTCAATTGCAGTGAAACAGGGCACACAGCCGCCTGGAAAGGATGTTCCAAATTCCCGAAGCTCACAGTAATAAAAGGTCGACCCACCTACGCGGAAATAATGAAGAAAAATCCAAGAAATCAAGATGCTCAACCCGCCCCCACACCTAGAAAACAACACGAGAAGCCCACTTTGAAGATTAATGATGAAATACCCTCGGCAATAGAAACCCTGGAAATCCTAAAGGAGCTAAGAGAAGTACTCAAAGAATTCCCCAAACTAATAGATGCAGTAAAACAATCCAAGAAAACTAATAACAAACAAGAGAAAATGATGATCATCTTGAATGCCCTGATCGGCTAAGTCTAGCAAAAAACATCGAACTCTCCGCTACAACACCCCAGCTTCCTGATTGGCCACTCCTGAAACTTCAAGACTCCCCATTCGTCCGCTACCAATACTATATAAGGAGACGCTTCTTATCACTCTTCCTTTTCTCCCTGCCTCGTGACCAGAACCGACGTGCCACTTCCTCTGCCAGTAGGCCCATAAGACCAGGGCATCTTACTACGCCAGGGCGTAAAAACCAGGATCTTGGAGATAGCTTTGCTCTGCAAGGCGGGTGCTCCAGAAAGTTTTCCATCATCTAGAGAGTCAAGTCCGAGTTGGGAGACGACGAAGCCAGTAATCGGGACGACGGGAAGTCATTAATCCGAGCCAGAGTCGGAGAAGTAGAAGCGGAAGCGACTGAGGCGAGCTAGTGCTGAACTGAGCTGTGCGCTACTGTCTGCAGTAGATTCTGGTTGTATGCTGCTGTGTATGCTGTTGTATGCTACACGTCTCGGGTGAAGATAATCGTCTTCTGTGCTGTATATAGTTGTCGCTTTTGTGCTGTCCTGTGTGTGTCTTCGTGTAAATAAACGTCGTTATTTTTATTCTACTTCTGCCTGCTGATTGAGCGTTCTTTACACCATATCACTCCCACTATCCAAACGAACCCCGGTAAAAGGAAATTTCGCAACAATATGTATTTCAATAAATTGTATTAGTAAGAAATATTTTTTTCTTACCAATACAGTTTATTGAATGGATAGTAAAATGGACAGTAAAAAACATCAAAGCCCTTTTATTGAGTTCTAAATACTCCTAAATTAGAAACTAAAACTTTTAAAATAAAATCTCCATTTTACTGTAAAATTATAAAATAATTCATATTTTATATTTCATTTTATATTATGCATAATTTCAAATTGCGACTTTCTTCCTTTTTTAATTCAAAATGAAACATTTTGGGAATTAATATTTTTTTATACATCATGTTCATTGTCTATTATAGCCAGAGTTCAGACATTTTTGATTGTTGATGATCTTTAACAGTTTTTTTTTAGTAGATTAAATTTCCGAAACTCTTCGTTCACCAATTTGTGACCATAACGAATCTGTAAATTTTCAGCGCTATAATTTAGAGATGCATAATCCACGATTTTTTGAATAACAAATAATTTTGCTATTGTTATTTTTAAATATTTGTTCCAAATACCTGTTATTTCAATCATATTATAAATTAAAAATTATTACTTAATATTAAATATAAAATTTATTAATTGTAATAAATACTTAATTTACTTTAATTACTTACTATTACTATAATATATTACTTAATAATTCACTTTAATACTTAATTTAATACTTAAGTAACGTGTGATTGGATTAACTTATCTGTTTCAGCTTACTTGTTAAATTTGATTTTTTTCGAAACTATTTATTTAATTTCTTTATTGGAGTAAACCATTTTCTGAAAAATTTGAATTAAATATATATGTCATTTTTTTAAATTGTTTACTTTAGTTCTATATTCTACCAATAGACGGAGCCAGCAGTAAACGGAATATATGCAAAGTCAAGTCACTAGCAATTAAAAAGGATTTGTGTGGAATAGTGCATCATCAAATGCGAATATCTGAAATTCAAGATCACTCTCATGAAGTGGAGCGGTGACTTCACACTTTCCAGTAAAGTCACCGCTCCGATAAATTTCAGTGATATGCAATTCAATGATACGATAATTTCAAGAATAACCGGTCCGTTCACTTTTCAAGCCATTCACAGATTTCTCCCTTTCTGTTTCGTTCGAGAGCTTCCATTGGACAGATCGTATCGATTGTTACTTTCCAGTGAAATCACCTCTCCGGTAAATTTCAGTGATATAGTATCGATTGTTACTTTCCATCGTGATCCAAAACCTGTAATCTAAATATCACCAGTAAGATCGTATCAAGGATTTGAATCACACCCCTCTTTGAAAAGTATTGATCACTGGTATTTGTGACTTTTTGATATTGGTTACGTAATAACCGCTCGTAAAATATTCGTCATCCCTACTATAATTACATTCGGAAAAATTGATTATACCATATTACAATACATCAGTTTATAAAAATCCACTACACGCATTATTTTTTCTTCATTTGCTTCTAGAAATTGTGACAAAGGTATTTAAAATGCACTCATCTCATTATCAGATCCAGATTCAATATGTTCTGAATAATATTCTCTAAATTTATGAACCACTCCTCTAATTTCAATGTGAAATGTGTTTTTTTTTAAATTAACCGATAATCTAAATATTGTATTAAATTTTCTACATACTTCTATACGTCATGAAAGCTCTGAGCAAATCACATCAAATCCATCTAACTACTAAGTCTTTCATACTATCGTTTGCGACATGTGTTTTCCTTTTTTTCTTACATGTCTGCTTTAATCACTGTATCGGATATCAATTTATTTTCATTTTCCTACGTTTTGCAATGTCAAACATTTCTTGGGGAAAAGTGGACAGAAAAATCAAAATTATATAAATTTTCTAGAGCTAAACAAAACAAAACAAACAAACAAAAAATCAAAAATGCTATCTCAGAAATATTAAAAAATATTTAACCTTTTTTTTTTTGAAGATGTGATTTTTATGAACCATTCTATATGTTTTCAAAATAGCTGTCTGAAAAAAATGGCCATTTTCAAGAACAAAATTAAAAAATTAAAATAAATAAATTAAAATTCCCAATATTTTCTTTTTCAAGGAATGAGTCATAAAATAAGATTATGACAGTAGTTCTAAAATTTCCAAAAACTATTTATAATTTGAATAATGTAATTACTAACATGTTATATATAATAAGCATTGATGTATAGCGTATATTTATATTTAGAGAAACTAAATCTTCAGAACTTTAGAAGTGAAAATGCTTCATGGTTTAAATGTAATTCAATGAATTTAACTATTGGCAAGTTTCTTTCAGAATCTAAATAGCATTTGCAGTGGTGGATAAAAATTCTTTGTCTAGTGAAAAAGAATAAAAGAAACTAAACTCAAACAAAGTACAACAGAGAAAAGATTAAAATGTATGGCTATCAAACTCTTAGCATTAAATATTAGTATTCGCATAAGTGGATTCATTTAAAAAACTTTCCTAGTTTATATTATTTTTCTTAAAATCACCCGTAATATTGTTTTTATCAAAATAATAAAAATTCATAACTTTATTTGTGGCATAGATTTTAATGGCAACTATTATATGAAATTTATTTTTTAATATTTTTTATTATGTTGAAAATACAAATCCCTGGAATATATATACCAAGAATAAAATATTTCAAAGTAGGTTTCTTCTTTGCGCATTTCCAAAAATTCCATCGTGGGAGAATTCAAATAATTATATATTCTTTCTTTGCTATGAAAAATATTTTAAAAGAATTCCTAAAGTCTTTTCTACATTTAAAAATATTAAATGAATGTGAAAATAAATGGATTGTAAACATCAAAATTAAAATTAGCATTCCATTTTATATTCTTATTCACAACTTAATTCTTTCATTTACATTTTTTTTAAAATTAAACATACTCAGAAAATTTATAATTCTTTATATCATTTGAAATGAATATTATTAAAGATTTACGCTGACTTATAGATTGCGCAGAAAAATATCATTTTTAATTAAAAAAGTGCATTTGTGTATCTCTATACTTCAAAAGATACTCAGAACCTGGCCAACTTCCAAAAGATTTTTTTAAAAAAAGAAGAAATATCTCAAGAAAATCAGAAGCTGTAATCTTAATACAAATATAAGTCATAGTAGCTATGTATGCATACTAAACATTTTCTCTTAAGCAACGGGACGGAAATAAACCAAATTTCTCACACTTGATAATTGCTTAAAACAGAAGGAATATTATTAACCATTCAGAACATGAACAGTTATTTAAATATTCAATTAATTAAAAATTAATTTTTTTGGCAGTTTTCCTACAGTAATTTCGGGGCATATTATTTCACAAGAAATATTTGTATACCACCATAAGACTCAAACGTTTCCATTTCTAATAATACCATGTTCATTTCCGTGTAAAGTTTCCTTCACTTTCTGTTATTTCTTCGAAATTTAATAAATAACAAAGCAGATGCAAACGATTTTGAACATTTAACATTCTTATTTTTATTAAAAGCATTTCAGACTACAGAAGGATTTTGAGTATTTATTATATTTTATAAAGAAGTATCTTTAACTTTAAGATATGCTTCACGTGAAAGCATTTTAATGTCGAACAACGGTGGAAATATAAGTTATACAAGCTGTAGTTTAATCAATGTAAACAGACAGAAAATGAAAACACGTAACAATCTCTAGATATAATATCAAGAAGTGTCAATGCCACTCCTTTTTCTCGGTGAAGGATTTCTTATAAAAGTGGCAAATGCTAGTTCTCAGAGTGTTGTAACAATTTTTTTCATTCTGTATTTCTAAATTGCAGGGAAAATTCTTTCCCCTTCCATTGGTTTATGATAAAAGAGAAATTGTTGAATTAGTTCAACCAATTTAGTTAACTAAAACAAATAAACTCTGATCTGCAAGCAAACTTGAAGAAATTGAGATGAATGTTAATTTTAATTTTAAAATGT
Organism: Argiope aurantia; assembly: GCA_026543865.1. Classification (NCBI taxonomy): domain Eukaryota; kingdom Metazoa; phylum Arthropoda; class Arachnida; order Araneae; family Araneidae; genus Argiope; species Argiope aurantia. The sequence continues at coordinate 137,733 of JAPMOR010101500.1, forward strand.
TTTGAGTACCTTTATAAATTAAAAGAAATATAAAAAATGCCCTTTTACGCCAAAAAACTATTGTTCCACCCAAAGTTGTGGGCCACTAGGCAGTTGCCTACTTTACCTATTTTATAATCCAGTTATAATTAATCATATTAAATCAATTTTAAAATGAAAGGGCTTTATGAGTGTGAAGGTAAATACAGAGCCGGCCTTCTCTATAAAGGAGGCTGGTTGCAAGAAACCATTTGGGGTCCTAATTTTTTGAGAAGAAAAAAAAAAAAAAAAAAAAAAAAAAAACACGAACATATATTATTAATGCATGTTTATTTAATGCGTGATTTTGTTTTTGCTAATACATCAATTTCTTCAGAAAATTTACAATTTTTTGCAATTTTTTTCGATGCTTATTATAGCAAGAGCATTTAAACGTTCTGAACACATGCCTATCCGAAGATAATTCTTTATTAATTTTAAGTTGTTGAAAGAGCTCTCAGCAATTGCTACAGTAATTAGAAAAGTTTGAAAAAAGTTAATACATTTAGAAATAACATACTATAATTATTATTTAGTGTGTCTTGAAATATGTCTTGTACTTTATTTACATCTCTTTCATTCAAAATTAAATCTCGTAGCAAACAAACTTCCTGGATTAGGTTTCCATCTACATCTTTGTTATAAAACTTTACAAAGTTTTTGGAACATTTCTCTAATTCATGTTTTTCTAAAGTTTTTATATCAGTGATTAATTTGAAATCAAAAATAATATTTAGTATACTTTTAAATCTATCTTTTATTTGTGCAATAACAGTATCAATTGCAGTATTAAAAAAATAACACCTTAATTCCTCTATCAGGTTTTCTTATAACTTCACTTTTGGTTATTTCGGAATATAATCTTTTCAATTTTCGAATTCATTTTGAAGGAAAATATTCTGAAATGTTCAAATTATGTGCTAGCATTTTTGCTTCGTCTAAAAATGTATATTACATTTTGTTTTTAAATTTTGGATTTCAGTTTTAATTTTATTGACTAAATTGAAAGCCAAATCCAGAGCAATTGTTTTTGCTTGAATTGCAAACCATGCTATTAAATATTTTAAAAAAATGCAATTTTTTGTATTGCATCCAATAAATTCTAGCTTCGGATACCGTTGTGTTATAGTTACTTACATCAATAAATTCTTCTAGGGCATTCATTACAAGTTTGTTCAAACTGTGCATAAACTGCTTTAATTGAATCTATTTTGGATTCCCAACGAGTGTCACATAATGGTTTAAGAGTAATGTTTAAACGCTTTTGTAGAATTTCTCATCTTTTTGCAGATATAGAAAATAAGCAATATAAGCGAAGCAATATCTCCCCAAAAATTTACAATATACTACTGGAAGTAGCACTACAAATTAATAAATTAAAGGAAAGCAATACAAGAAATGGAATTTATTTTATGTTTAATAGTATGATTTGCAATATTGTCCAAAATTAAAGCTATCAATAAACTAATTCATGCGCATAAATTGCATGCGGGTTTAGAGAAAGTATTCTAGACCGTACATCTTTATATTTCCCTTCCATGTTGCTACTGATGTCGTATGCTTGCCCTGTACAATTCATAATATCTAAATCAAGTTCGCTTAATCTTTCCAATAGAGGTTTTACTAGTCCTTCACCAGTCAGATTAGTTACTTCAATAAACCCTATAAATGACTCATTTATAGTTAACCTTTTCTGTTCAAAATTTACGCATCTAATGTGACTGAAGTTAGTTCCTTCAGGGAAATATCAGGAGTACAATCCATTTGGATACTATAGTGCATAACTGCTTTTATATCGTGTTTAATTTTGTTAAAGACTTCATTTCCTAACGCAGGAGTTATTTGTTCTTGTCCTTCGACTTACTTTTTATTTGAACAACTTAATATAAACAAACAAATACAGATGCATGTATAAAAAATATTACATTAGATGTAGAAAAAAGTAAATAGCTGATGATTTACAAGTCCATTTGACCCCAGCCTCAGCTTCGACTTCTGCCACTGCTTGCGTCCAGAAGTCGCTCCGCTCTGTCTTAACAAGTCTGAAGGTTATTTTCTTATTCATAAATGAACTTTCCCTCCTTTTTATAGGTATCACTGCGATCATTGCCTAATACGGGGTCAGTCGACATTCAGCCAACCGCGTGGAAACAAACTTGTATACTTTTAGAACGTATAAACGCTATTATTGTTAAGAACTCTATTTTAATTCTTAAGCATGGTGACCCCCTCTGTCGTGGGGCCCCGATGCATAGCACCCACCGCACACCAGAGAAGGCCGGCCTTGGGTAAATCATAGTTATAAGAAGGTTGCCTTTGAGGCGGCAGCTCTCTTCTCCACACCTGCATGCCATATCAGTAGGAGAGTGCTGGATGATTCAGTTTAGGTTTAACTTGTATCAGGTCCACATACACGAGTATTCGTCAATGGAATCGAATTACAAACCCAGATGCTTCTGTTCCCGAAGTGGAGACCTTACCAGAAGTTAATGATACGCTGCATTTTTGAAAAAAGCAATTATCATATCAGACATTTTTTCTAATAAATTACAATATTTTTTAATCACATTTTCAAGCCTTTTCAGCAAAAACTAGCGTAATTGAATCCCTGTTTGATCTGTCAATATTTTACTCAATTGGCACAATTGAGGAATTGTTAAATCCCAAATTTTTTTCTAAGATTGATTGACTAATTTTTTTAATGTAACATGTTTATGAGTTTTCCTTTTGAGACTATTAATCATATATTTTTCTCAGAAATAGTTTTGTGATGATTGCCGAACATAAGAAGAAGTACAGAAATTTTCAGTTTTCTGAAATCCTTTTAAAATTATTTTTGTGGTAGATTAACATCTTATAAATGATTTATAGTAATTACATATGAAAAGGAAATGCATTAACCATTTTGCCTTTTCGGTTTCATAGCGCCTGGAAAATAATTTTACAACTTTAACCCTTTACTCATAACTGCAACTTATACTTAACATGTGATTTACAGAAAATTCTTTGGATTCAGAAACATTATAGACAGAATACACTTGGATTCCGCTTAAGAAATGATCGCCAAAGATAGCAATTCTCTAGCAATTTGTGGTTATGTGGAATTTTGTTAGCTAGTGTTTGTTTGTTCAAATAAATCCTCTAAATTGATATTGATTTTGCATCATTAACTGAAAAATAAAAAAAACTCGTATCTTGAATTTAAGTTACCAACAATGGGATAAATTTACTGACAAAATATATTTATTTTATCATTAGTACATGGACAGTAAATCTATTGTAAATTTCCAACACACTTGTACAGATAGATATAAAGTAAATTTTTCGAAATGATTTAATTTGTAACAATTTTTCAAGATTTTTCTCACATAATTCATATTTTTGAGACGACTGAATAAAAAAAAATATGATGACTCTAAGCAGATTATAATTTAAATCCTTATGTTAATTATTGCTTATGAAACACATTTGATTAATTAAAATTTTTTTTCGAAAACTGCCATGTTGGAAAGATAAATTGAAACAGCATATTGATCAGTGTTAAAATGTCTTTCATACCTGTAGTAAAAATAGCCTTTTCCAGCAGGTCCTAGCGGTTATTTAAAGGAACTTCTAGTGGATAATTTAACATAGCGCTTTTGCGCCAAATCTTGCAATCTGGTTTTTGAATTTAGAATGGTGGATCGTTATATTTTCTGTCGATACCTGTAACTGTATTTTGTTGCCTTTAACACTGATAAACAAAAAATAGAAGTTCGTGTTTTGTTTTAATACTGCTAATTTTGGAATCGATTTTTCATTAATTAATATTCTAAAATATAACATGGCTACTGTTGGCATTCTAGGTGGTGGAATAAGTGGTTTATCATGTGCTTATTATTTAAAAACCCTTGGTCAATTCAAAATCAAATATATTTTTCTTTTGGATAAAAATCCTAAATTCGGAGGATGGATTCAAACTACACGATTTCCTGATGGTGCAGTATTTGAGCACGGACCTAGAACTCTTCGAGTAGGTACAAAAGCTGGATATAATGCTTTAGAATTAGCAGACAAATTAGCGCTGTCTTCACGAATTCTGCCGATCACAAGAGAACACCCTGTTGCAAAAACTAATTTTATTCTTGCTAACAATCAGCTGCTTCCATTGCCAAGAGAAATATTCAAATTTTTTCGTAAATCACCTCCTTTTTCTAAACCTGTTATCAGTTATATTTTTAAAGAAATAAGAACTAAAAGTGCACATTTAGATGATGAGTCTGTTTATGATTTTGCTACAAGAAGAATTGGTGAGGATGTTGCCAGATATGCATTTGATCCAATGTGCAGGGGAATTACAGCTGGAGATTGCCGTGAATTGAGTGTGAGATCAATGTTTCCATTTATGTATGAATCTGAGAAAAAGCATGGATCTGTGATCAAAGGATTATCAAAGAGCCAAAGGATTGAAGACGCTGCAGATTTTATAAAGAATGATCTTGTTTTAACAGCATATAAAGAAATTTGGAGAATGTGGACTCTTAAAACAGGTTTAGGTGAATTAATTGATGCTTTAGCTGGAACCATAGATGAGCGGGGAAAGACAGATTTAATTTTTGATGCTAAATGCTCTAGCTTAAATTTCAAGGATAATAAAGTTGAAGTGGTAGCAGATAATGAACACATTGAAGTAGATCATGTTTTCTCTAGCATTCCATCTCAGGAACTCGCACCATTATTAAGTGGATATCCTATTTTAGCTGATAATCTTAAGGCCATATCTTCAGTAGATGTCGCTGTTGTCTATCTGGAATATGAGAATGATATTATTGGTGACAAGACAGGATTTGGATATTTAGTTCCATCTTTTGAGGATTCTAAAGTTCTTGGTATAGTGTTTGATTCATGCTGCTTTCCTGAATTAAATGGTAGAGGCAAAACACGTCTGAGTTGCATGATAGGAGGTCGATGGTTTAAGAATTTGTTTGGGGATCCAGAAACTGTTTCAGAGGGTACATTATTACAAGTTGCAACGGAAGAAGTATCTAAGCGTTTCAATACAGGTGATAAACCAATACGTCACAAAGTTTTATTGCAAAGAAATTGTATACCTCAATATGTTGTAGGACATTATCTTAAGTTACAAAATATCGAAGAAGAACTAAAGAAAAACAATTTAAATCTTTCTTTAATTGGTGCTTCATATAAAGGTGCTGGTGTTCCAGACTGTATTTATAATGCAAGATTAAGTGTTGAGAATTATTTAAAATCTTTATGATAAAATAATAAATTTTAAATGATAAATAAAAAGAAATAATAGTTTTGGCTATCAAAGGTATTTAAAATTTTTATTTGTTTAATATTTTTATATTTGTAATGAATTTTCTTTTTTATATGAACAATTAAATTGTTCTTTTATAATATGTAATGACTTAGATGCTTTCTTAAGTTTCTTGTGATAGATTTCTTTAAAGATAATTTATTTTATTTTATTTTTTTCCTGTAAAATATTTCATCACAAATTAATACCCAACTTAAAAAAAAATGATTTTTATTTTTTGTTTCAAAATGATTTTATAATCCAAAATTTTGATATTTGGAATTTTTTTATGTACATGCATTGACACTTGGTAATTCAAGTATAAAAACCTTTTTAAAAATTTACGCTATAATTTTGAAGTATTCTCTGAGCATGTCTTTGAAAGAATATGAGTAAATACTTGAAATTATTTCCTCATAAGAGTTGTTATGTGTGCATATATTTTCACACATAACACAGAAGAATGAAATTTTAAAGTGATTAAACTGTACTTTTTGTCCAATCAACAAAATAATTGAAATCTGAAGGTTTTTTTCCTCACCCTTGTATTTTTAAATTTACAAATAAATGGAAGTTATCTGCATTTGAACAAAAGCTGGCTAAGTCACTTGCCAATAAAATTTTTTTATTTTGTTTTCTGCTTTATCCTGATAACTAGTAGAAAAATATTTCTGAAATAGTGATTTTCATTAATATTTTTTATTATATATATTCACGAATTTTAATATTTACTCGATTATTATGTTTCTATTTTATTTTAAATATATGCGAAAATAATTTCAATTTCTTTAAATTTCTTCTGTATTTTTAATTAGATTATATTCCAGACCTTGCTTTATATTAAAGCAAAAATAAAGTGCAAGGAAAATGCTAGAAAACAGAATAAATTATTAATGATATGAGGGAAAATTGAATCTTTAGTTAAAAAGGGTGCAGAACATTTCAATATATCTTTCAAAGAAATTTACTAATTACTATGAATTTACATTAGATGATGTTGAAAATTAATTTTTATATTAATAATATAATATATATTTATATCTGACTTCTATATAGACCTAATGCAAAAAATAAAATTAAATTTTTAATGTGATAAGTTTTTTTTGTTTCATTTTTTGTAAAATATCTAAAGAAATTATTTCAAATAGTTAATATATTTTTCTAATTGATTTTATTTTCAAATATAAGGTATTTTTGAATACAGTAAGATTAAAAACTGTATCAAATATAAATCATATAATTTTTTAACATATTCTTTGCCATGATTTATGCTTGTGATTCAGATAATCTAATTAGATAACTTTCTTTGTTGTCTCTTCACTGTTTTAGAGAAGATGTCATATAATTGCATAACAGATGTGAAATAATTAGATAGTAGGTATGAAACAAGATGAACCAAAGGCAACAAGCATGCTTATATTTCTACACAAAATATTAATGAAGTTAAAAAATTATAAAGATTCATATTTTTGTGTTAATAAGCACTTCAATTAATTAAGTTATAGTTGTCTTAATCACTTTGAAAAATTATAAAAATGTTTAGCAGTGATAGGCAAGTTTCAACCATTGAAAGAATTGATATATTTATTATAAATAAAATATTTTAATTCATTAAAGAAAATGTTTCACTTTGTGTATTAATTAACATTTTCTAACTAAAAATTAAAAAAAAAATTTATAGATACATTATTAAAGCAAACAAAATTTATTTACAAATCATTGTACATATTTATTATATACAATTCATATATCACAAAAAGCCATAAAAATTTGCATTGTTAGGAATATTGTTAACACTTCCAAGAAGAACAAATATGCTCCTGAAGTATCTTGATGCCTGAAAGAAACAAATTTCTTTAGGAAACAATAGCAAGACTATAGTTTCTTATATGTGATTTCATTATTTAATCCCCCTTTTTTTTCTTAGTATACTTGATGTTACATAGTTTCTAAAGTAGCAACATTCTCCCAGTGGTTTTGCCATGTAGCTTAAATGTAATATAATTATATTAATAACAATATTTATATTATTTAATGCTTCATTAAATTTTGAGAAGAAATTTAAAGACAGAAAAAGATGATAATTCTGAAATCACTGGCACTAAATGTTTTATACTGTTGCCAGTTTTTTTAATAACTGAATTGCTGCAAGAGAAATATATTGTGACTGCATTCATTGTATTATGAAACACAATTTTAATTTCCTGTAGTTATTTATTTTTTTAAAAGTTTAACCACCTTGAAAGATTACAATTTTAAGGACAATTAAGAATTCAGTTATTAAACAATTAAAAACTATATTCAGACTCCAGTAATTTATAGACAGAATCTCATTCTTAGATTAAATGATACATCTCTTGCTGTTACAGTGTGAAAGTTTGAAGAGGCAACTGTATGCTCAGGTCTCATCTTCATAATCTTATAGTTAAAAATTCTGATGTTCTACTCAAAATAGTACTCATGTGGCTTCAAAAAAGTTTTTAATCTAATTAAACAAAATTAAAATGTGTTATCTGCATTAGAAATTTGTTATATTTTAATTTAAGTAAGTTCTATATTGTAGGTAAAAAGGAAAAAGATTTATAAAGAAAACATATTTCAGAAATTAGTGTTTCTATTAGGTGGTAAATTAAACAAAAACAAAAAAAAAATTGATTAAATTATGTTATTATTTTTTATAAAAGTAACCAGAGGAAAGAGTGAATAAATTTGAATGCATAAAAATCATATATAACAAGCTAATAAATGTCATGTAATAAAATAGTTTGCAATATTTTATTACAGACAAAAGAATGTACCGTCTGTTCTAGCCATAAATAATTTACCAGTTAAGTAAAATATTTAAATTCTAGCTATACATCCAAATTTAATAACTTAGTATATTCATAATCAAAGAATGTAGAGTTCAGTAAAAGGTCCAATAAAAATATTTTTTAAAAACTTGGTTTTGAATTTCATTTTTTTGTTAGTTTTCTTTGATTAATTAAGAAAAAAAATTTGATAAAAAATGATTTTTTAAATTTAAAAGTTTAATTTTAAATCCATAATCAAGATTATTACGGACAAATGTTATTGTACTTGATATAAAATCATATATAGTGGATTATTGTGTATAAAAATAACTACAGTGGTCTGTAAAAATTATCTAATGAATCAATAATAATAACAGCAAATCTATAGATATTTAACAAAAGCTTAATTTTGCAAATAATAATTTCCACCACATTAAAAAATATTTGTTTTAAATTTCAATTCATTTAATTACATTCTTTCAATTTCTTGTTGCACTATTTAAAGCACTAATTATAATAATTTATAAGCACTAATTAAAGCAATTTTTTAACTGGAAAATTATGTACCTTTTTGGTTTCATTAACTTTTAGATTTGTATCAAAATAATTTAAAAAGAATAAAAGATTTTAAAAATATTCAAAAACAATGTACTGTTTTTTTCTCTCTAAATGAACCGAATTTGTGCTGTTTTTAATTAGTAATGTGGATGTTTTATGTTCACTAAACAAGTTATTAGAGAAAATGTAATTTCATAAAAATTAGTACCTTGCACCTCATTGTTTGGAATGATGTGTAGTCTGCATTTTACCGGATAAATATTTATAATCTCGAGTGCTGGAGCCACCTGGCATGTTCAGGTTGGTCGGGGCTTTGTCTCTTGAGTTGAAAGGTTCAGGCACGTTACTTTGCATCACAGAATATAGACTTACAGAATTATCGGCGCGGTAAGCTTTCATGTGATCTTCTTCAGCCTCTGTAGAGGTGGAATCAGTTTTCTTAACCGGTTCGTTTCCAGCTGCCTGTTCAGATGTTTCTTGCACATTGTTTTGCATGATTTCCTTTGCTCTACCTGGGCAAAATTCGACATCTTTCGCTGTATAATAAGAAGTTTGCTGATCGCTAAACATTCTGTCTGCTCTTGCATCATCAGAAGTTTTGGAATATGAACATTTCGATACCAGAAAAGCAGGAGTTCCAGTTTCGTTTTTAGATAGCTGGGAAGCAAAACGAAATATCGATGATCGCAACATTTTGAATATTTTGTAAAAATGTCCAGTTCTGCGAAATGATTTTATGCACGCTGCGTGGCTTGGCAAGGATTTGTTTGTTTACGAAGCAGAAGTGACGAAACCACTATTCACAGCTTTCGGAAAGTTTGGCGATTTTGGGGGTTGCCATAGTGATGCTAAATTGCACGTGAGATGCACCTGCAATGAAGTTCAGGGGCACTGTCTTATTATAGGAGTGGCAAATAGACCGGTTAGTATAATTGGCTCCTCTGGGAAATAAATGTTACCTCAAGGAAAACTTGTTTTCGTTTTCTTTGATGGATTTTAGTAATACAGTGATTGCTGTCAAACTGAGTCGAACTCCTGGACCGGATCAAGTCTGCTCTTAGATAATTCAAGTTTCAAGGGCCCCTTTCTAATTATTTTATTAATTGATATTTCTATTGATTTTAATTACTTATCTAGGTAGTTTTTGAATAATATATATTTCGGCGTGTTAAAATAACAAAGTATTTAATTGTGGGTTTTTCTTCAATAGTAATATCCAAACGTTAAAACATTCGAGTTCGAATATTGTGTTAAGTCTGATTTAAAGGCTGCCATTAAAAAAAAAAAAATACGAGGTGTATTTTTTTAAAAATTATGAAATATAATTTTGATGCATTATATAAGTTTACAAAGCTACGTACTTTTTTTTGGTTTCTAAATATATATATATAAAAAAAGCTGGACTGGTTTTCCTGAAACTTTCTCACATACTATACCCCCCCCCCCCCCTTCCCCACGCTTAAAATTATGGATTTTGGATAAAGCGGCGAATGTTTTGCATGGTATCGTTAAACAATAGTTACAAAATATTGGTCATTGGCATGAATTTAGCACTTTTGCTGAATGTATTGTGATTTATGGAAAGTTTTTTGACGATTAATCCCTGAAGTTTAGAAATAGGTATCCAATAATTAGATTTGTGTTTTACGCGCGTTGTTTACAACCTACTGAAACTAAAATTTGGCACAGAACTATAATTGTTGTCACAAAATCATATATGAGTTTCATATACTTATTTAAGTCATTTGCTTTTAATTATCGCGTTTGCATACTTGTGAAAGTAGAGACCGTATAAAGTTAACCTCACGACGGATTTGCTTCCAGATTTTATAGTATCTACACTTTAAAAGTGAAATCCGCGCTTATTAATTTATATTCGGATTGCTGGACAGGCAGACTTCCTCTAAATGGATTTCGCTCAAAATGTGATAGATACCTACAAATTGGGTGCAAAGACCATATACTAAATTTTATCAGTCTAGCTCAAAGTGCTTTTGAGTATTTTTTCAATAAACAGGCAGATTGACATAATTTGTTTCTGAACTCGAAGAGATCTCAAACTCGAAGTTTCATCAAAATCTCGAGTTTGAATTTTTCAATGATTGCAATACTTTCTCTACGCTTCATATTATGTAAAACTTAAAAAAAAAAAAAATGCGATATGATGAGTTAGATATTACAAGTCTTTTCATTTAACTTTTTAGTATTTACAACTTATGATTTATTTATTACTAGCCGCCTTTGGCGACCAGCCGGTTCGCCAGTATTACCGCTCGCTACAATTTTCAATTAAATATTTTAAGTAACTGGTCTCTTAAAGGATTCTCAAACAAAACATTTTTAATCTTCAAATTTTGATAGCCATACCAAACTTATACTGTTGCTTAGATCGTTTCGTTCAATTTACTATATATATTTTGCTAATTTGTTGTCATTTCCAGTAAAACTTCAACTTTAATTTAAAATGTAAATGATGAAATTGCAATTAATATTAAGATATTTTTTAATAAAACCAAGCGTTTTATTTTATTAATCATCTTTATTGTTATTTATTTATTATTATTATTATTGAATGTGAGTATTGCAAACAGAATCGCTCGGTATTTAAGTCTTATATTAACTACAAAATATTTTTCATAATTTATGTAATATCTCAAACAATAATTCAACAAAAATTTCTGAGATTCAGCATAAAATTCAGTTTTTAGTTTTGCTTTCAAAAGGATTGAAATGAAATCAATAATAATATTTTGTTCCGGCCTATAAATATATTTCAAAAATTATGAAGTTTAAATTTAATACAGTAAGGTATCATATTCTGAGAAATATTCTGGGCACACCAAATTTTAAATAAATGAATGAATGTTTCTATTTTCCACGATCAACTAAGACTTATTTATGAAGTTTTAAATGTTAAAAATTTAGAAAAACTCACCATTTTCATAATTTTAGGCCAATTAATTTTGACACACACACACACACACACACACACACACACACACACACACACACACACACACACACACACACACACACACACACACACTAGTGTGTGTGTGTGTGTTATTAATAGTGCTGAAACTTATTTAGCTTGGTAAAATACACCGAATCTTCATATCTTGATCATCGTCAATGAAAAAAAGTCAGGATGAAATGTAGCAGCAAAAATGAAAACGATTCGAGTTCCACTTCAACAATGAAATATATTGTTATAAAATTCGCTTAAAATATAAAAAAAAATTATTTTAAAAAATAGGAAAAACATATGTCAAAAAATTGGCACTATTCAAAACAAAATTTCTTTTTTTTTGTATTTTAAGATGATGTAGAAATCATTTATGCGCTGCAATATTTGTGGAAGTTACGGGAAAGAAGCATCAAAATTTCGCGTAATTTTTAATTTATAAAAATAAATTGAAATTTCAGTAATATGGCTACGAGCTATATGTTTCTCTCCTTCAAAGTACAGACATATGTACAAAATTTGGGAGTTTTAATTCAAACGATCTTACCTAAAGGGCGCCAACACACACAGAGAGAGATGCACTAACTTTCATCTTTATTATTAGTAGAAATTATTATAAATAATTAAATATACTAATGAGGTTATAGTATAATGTATGAATGAAGGCTTTTCTTTTTATTATATTTCCGATATGTTTATTGTCATATATTAAGATAGAGAATTGCCAGCAGCAAGAGTCTGGAAAATACATATTTGAGAAAGTAAATAAATTTTCATTAAAATATATTTTAAAAGATACTTTTATTAAGATTCTAAAAAATAAAAAAACAATTAAAATTAAAATTCTTTTAAAATTATTTTATACACATTTAATTATGATAATCAATCAATTGATTATAACTCCAAGAAGGAAAAAAAAAAAAAAAAAAAAATTTAAAAAAAATTATTGCTATCCGTAATAAACAAGCGTTTTTAAGTTCTAAAACCACAGGAATGGAAAGAAGAAATCATTTGACATTTCCAATCTTTGAAGCAAGTCGAGTTAAATAAAAGTATATAGTAAAAATCCGAATTTTTTTGATAACCAGAGCAAAACCACTTCACATTAATGCTTGCAACTGCAATACATTTCGATTAATATAAATGAAAAGGTACTACTGGTATAAATAAAACTTTTTAAAGCTTGATTTCTGATGAAAATTGATTGATTTTTCGAACTCGATGATTTTTTTCTTCAGAAATGCATGATGGAATTCCTCATCTATTTAACCAAATTACCATATATAAAAAATATTCTTTTAGATAAAGACGACTATTAATTTTTATTTCACATCGTTTTTTAGATAACAATAAGAATATAAATATATTAATACAACAGCAATTATATTTCCGAAAGATATTGAGAATGTTCTAACATGAAATTTGTTATTGATTTTTTTAAATTTCGCCAAATAATTATTAATTTCATAAATTCGCCAAATTGGCTGTCTAAATACAGAAAAATAACGTTTCATTGCACGTGTCTTTACCTGCGGACATGTGATGGGTGAATGGTCTTTTGTTTACAATTGCAGAGAAAGCAGCTGTTATAAGAGCCGTTAAAGAGCTGTTATAACCAGCATTTTACTTCTATATTTTTAAAGAGCTCTGCCCATTTTTGGTTCTAGTTTTATATAAAGTAATTTCCGCATTCCCTTCGTGAGCTAAAAATTATTTTATGTTTCTATCTGAAGCAAATTTGCATCAGAAACTAAATATAGAACAGTAATGGGGAAGTATTGCATCAGAAGAATATTTATTATTCGATTGCGTATATTACCATGACGTTCCATTCTTGGTTCAATTCGAAATTACCATGACGTTCCATTCTTGGTTCAATTCGAACTTTTTTCCAAAGGAATTCTAATTTTTATTCGCTTTATTGATACTGTTTAAACAAATATTTTACAGTTTATAGAAATTTAAAAATGGTTTAAATTTATATGCTACATTTTTTTTTTCTGATCGTGGCCTTTTTGATTTTTCTGAAAGTAAATATTTTACTCATTT